>JBDJHY010907109.1:0-14789 GCA_039654485.1 Withania somnifera
AGACTAGAAACCATAAGAATGTTGATGTCTCTTGCTGCACAAAAAGGTTGGATTATACATCAAATGGATGTGAAATCAGCCTTCTTAAATGGATACTTGGAGGAAGAAATTTTTGTTGAGCAACCTGAAGGGTTCGTTGTTCAAGGACAGGAGGAGAAAGTATATCGATTAAGGAAAGCTTTGTATGGTTTAAAATAGGCACCGCAATCATGGTATAGTAGAATTGATGCACACTTGGTGAACTTAGGCTTCAAAAAAAGTTTAAGTGAATCTACTTTATATGTGAAGAAGACTGATGGTGAAATGCTTGTAGTATCTCTATATGTTGATGATCTACTGGTTTCGGGAAGCAGCGGGGAGCATATTGACAAGTTCAAGGAAGAAATGAAAGATGCTTTTGAAATGACAGACCTTGGACTGATGGCACACTTTCTTGGAATGAAGATAAAAACAAAGTAAAGACAACGTGTTCATCTGCCGGAAAAAATATGCCCGAGAAATCCTAAAAAAGTTTCATACAGAAGATTGCAAAGTAATGAGTACTCCAATGAACCAAAAGGACAAGTTGTCCAAAGATGAGCAGCAAAAAAAGGTAGATGAGGCATATTATAGAGTCTTATTGGTTGCTTAATGTATTTGACTGCAACCAGGCCTGATATCATGTATGCAGTGAGCCTTTTTCCTCGGTTCATGCATTGTGCTAGTGATTTGCACTTGAGAGCAGCTAAAAGTTTGTTAGATACATCAAGGGAACTATTAATTATGGTGTTAAGTTTCACAAAAGTCAGAATTTTAGACTTATTGGATATTTTCGATAGTGACTGGGCTGGTACACTTGATATGAAGAGTACTTCAGGTTTCTGCTTCAATCTTGGATTAGGAGCTTTCTCTTGATGTTCCAAGAAACAAGATACAGTACACAATCAACAGCTGAGGCAGAATTCATTGCTGCAACAGCAGTTGTGGATCAAGGACTATGGTTAAGAAAAATCATGTTTGATCTGAATATGAAGCAAAAAGAAGGGACTGAGGTTTTTATTAATAACCAAGCTGCAATTTCTATTGCCAATAATCCAGTTTGTTATGGAAAAACTAACCAAGTTATTTTTCTCGAGAGACGTGCAGAAAGCTGGAGATGTGAAGCTTCTTTACTGCAAAAGCGATGAGCAACTTGCAAACATTTTCACCAAGCCCCTTTCTGATGTAAGCATGCTCGGCACTAAGCTTGTCAAATTAGGACTTGAAGGCCTAGTTAAAGAAAAGCAAGCCATGAATGCATTGAAGACATCTTTGATGGCTTTAAAGGCTCTTTTTAAACTCCAAGTACATCATTGTCATATTTGGATCATAGTATGGAGGCACAGGGGAGGCCCACAGGACTTGGCAACCCATTAGCCATTATAGGCAATGGGTTTATTTCTCATTGGTCACTTTGGAGCCCATTTCGTAATAAAAGTCCTAGGCTATAAATAGGACTTCTTTTCATTTTCTAGAGTATGTTGAATTTGAAAATATCTCTTGTGAGATTGTGAGCTTTGCAGTTGCTACTTGGTTTGATAGGTGCGGTTGCTTAGGTTTTGATATGGATACGGAAAGAGGAAGCAAAAACACAAAAATACGAGAAACTAAAAGAACACAAAAATAAAGATAAAAGGATAGATAACAAAACACAGAAAGGATTCACAAGGCAACCAAATGATATATTAAACACTAAGACCTCCTTGCATGGATGTAAGAGCACTACGTTCTTATGAAGACCTCAAGGAAAGTGACTTCAAAGCAACCTCCGTTTCTCACAAGGCTCAAAAGAGGTTTCTCCAAGCACCCTCTCTCATACTATATCTCCCTTAAGAGATGTGAGTCAGAAATTCAACAATATTAATTCATAATTCATCAAAGTCTACCTAATAAAATGAAAGACAGTCTATTACACTAAACTAAGGAAAAAGGGAAAGGCTAAATATAACAAAAATATCCTTAATGAACTAAGGGCCTTGTTTGGACATCTTCAAATCATGAATTTAGGAAATTCATTGGGCAGCCTCCTTTGCATGCATAGCCCATTTTCTTTATTCCTTCAACGTCTTCAAGTGGAGTCTCGTACTTCCATTTTAGCATGTTCTTGAGCTTTATATCTTCATTCCAAGCACCCACTAAGCCTCCCAAGTCATGAATGGATAACAAGCCCACCAACTCCTTAGCTCAGCCTTGTGTATAAAGCTTTGATAAAGCCCGATTCGTATCAGGTATCATCCCTTGAGGTCCACCTGATAGATTAGGCGTTCATTAGAACTCGTGATTAGGGGTGTTGATTTTAATATAATAATCGATTTCAATCCTTTTCTATTATTATGTCTTTTCTTATAGATTTAGTGCTACAATTGAATATCAAAATAGAAGGTCATCACTCTTAATAGTGTTGGTTGCCTATAGATTTCATAGTTTGTCTCTTCTTCTATCCTTTACTTCATCCTATTGTTTGCTTCCATATTCTCGTATTTTGGTTTACATCAATTGGTATCAAAGCCGCGTTTAGATTCGTCTTTACGAGTCTAATCTTGGGTTTATTACAACCCAAAAAAAGGAAAAATCAAAAATATTCAAAAAATTGTGTTGATTTGTGTTTTGTTTGAGTTTCTAGTATTAGATTTGTTTTCTCTAATACAAATCGAATCTAGAACTTAAATTTGAGTTTGATTTGAGTTAGGATTTCAAAAAACACCATTGTTAAGTAGAAGAAGCTTGAAGGTTAAACAGATGAGATTTGAAATCCAACATTGAAGACTTGAATTTTGAGTATCAAAAGTTTTGGGATTTGTTTCTCATATCAAGAGGAGCAAAAATCTCAAATTCCATAAGAATCCAAGTTGAATTGAAAAAATTGTTATTTTTGGGTCTTAACTTGTTCTTGGTGTTCTTAAGGATATTCAAATCTTCAAGTAAAAGAATGACCAAGAAAAGGGTGTTTGATCCAAAAGAGAAAAGATTTCAAAGTGTTTTCGGTAATCCCAAGAAAAAATATCCCCTAAAAAGGCATATACTAAGGAATAAAAGTACGCAAGAGGAGTCCACAAAAAAGTACCAGCTGAAATGTCCACGAGTCCAACATTCTGGAAACCCGACGAACCACTCACTCAGTGCACCAGGAGCCTTGGCAGTCCGCTAGTTGGCCAAGGTGCGCCAGGAAAATAGAAATTCGAGAAAATTTTAGCGGACCCAAAAATCGATAGTCTGTTGGCAAAGTTAACAAACTCTTGTTTTGTCAATTTTAGCAATCCGCTAGACCCCTTGGCGACCTAAAACATCTTCCTAAGCTCATGTTTAAGGTTCTAATCTTTAGTTTCTTTTCCTTTGCTCCTAGCTTTATTTTCTTGATTCTAAACCCTAATTCTCAACAAGTAATTACCCTACTTTGTTGATTGTTAGTATTTGAGTCCTTTCTTTTGTAGTACCATTTCTTTTGAGCTTTACTAGTTTAGTTTCATTGTTAATTCTTGACTCAAGTCTGATTATTTGAGTTGTCTGTTGATCATCAAAATAAGAATCACTGAGGATATCGGGTAGAGATTGACAACCTTGCAACAAACCAAATTAAACAAGTCTCAACATCGGTCGCGCCAATTGTAAGGACTAAATCAAAGGTGTGTACTCGAGCAACTTGTGAGGTTGTTTTCTCTAACCACTAACAGTTTATTTGTTTTGTTGAGCGTCTTTCTTCATAGGTATCATGCCAAAGAAACAAAGTCTTAGATACCACGGTGAAGATTTATGGCTATCCGGATTCTTGTTGTTAATAGTCAATGTCATACAAACTTCATCGCCCCTTGTGTGGTTATGGTTGAGGTTACCTTATGTAAAGAAAAGGGATCGTTATTATAGTGAGGAAGGGTATTGGGTTGACAAAAGCGTGAAGGTATCCTTCTCACGAGTTCAATACCAAGAAGAAATTTGGTGTGATGCGTGTCCTTTAAATACTTATCATTTGTGTTTGGGAATCAGATGGTTTAGTGAACATTATTGGGTTACAATTGAGCAAAGATGGTACAAGCATATGTTTGACAAGAAAGCAAAACCTCTATTCCTACCTATCTTGCCCGAACCTCGTAAAGGAATCTTAGGCCTTTATGTTGAATCTCCAAAGCTTGAGAGGAACAAGTATTCAAACTGCATTCCTCCCCACTAAAGAAATAAGAGACAAAAGATAGAGAGGAGTAAGGTCGTGAATAGTGGCAACTCAAGACTGGAAAAAAGGAGAGGAAGTGTGGTGTAAAGTGAGGGAATAGCCACAAGCACCACCTAACCTTATTGTTTGTCTTCTCTTTATAAGGATTCTTTCTCTAGTTTGAGATAATTCTCTTCGTAAGGATTCTTTTATAGGTACAAGCATGGCGAGTGGAGGAACACAAGTTCCTAAAAGGAAGCCTACATTTGGTGAGTTGAGAAATACGATAGTCTCTTAGGCCACAACATAAAAAATGCATGAAAGCATGGAAGTAGAGACTCCGGTTCAACGTAAAGAAGGTTCTTCTTGCAAGTTTCAAGGTACAATAGCTAAACTTGGCACTTTTAACATTTCAAATGAACGAAGTGTTAATAATAGCTTGTCTTCATATGAGCTTAATGAATCTTTACCATGTGTTGATAATGTGCATGATGAGACAGTGGATACACTAGTTGATCCTATGATGACCCCGTTGATCCTTCTTGCAAGGTCGACTTGCACTCATGATAAGAAGGATAGTGTATTGTTGTGTGGTGATTGAGTTGATCAACTTGTTCCTACTTTTGGTCCACTAATTAAGGATGTTTGTGAAATGCATAATGAGCCTCAAATAAGTGATGTTGATAAAGTTGGTCAATTGAGTAGGAGTAACTCTTTGAGCATATCTCTTATTGAAAATCCTATTAGTTGCCTTCATCATAAAGAACATATGAATGAAAATGCTTTTAAAGATGACATTTATCTTTTTAAGAGTGAAATTACATGCTCGAACTCTCCTTCGTTGGTTGATTGCTCGCTCTCCAGCTACAATGTCTTGCTTGGTGATGATGAGATCACCCCTAGTGGTGTGAACCTTGGTAGTGGTATAGTTCTTGAGGGCTATACTATTTATAATAACCCACTATAGTGTGAAGACATTCCTCTCAAAGTAGGAAATCTCTTCCTTGACGTTAATAGTACACTTACGAGAAAGGATCATGTCAAAAAGGAAGCAAATGTTTGCCTTCCATTTACTTCTTGTTTGTGTATTCTGATTCTTGATAATATGCTTTATGATGTTGAGGACACCATAAATGAGGTGGTTTTGAGCAATATATTTCTATAATACTTTTTACTTATGATGATATTCGTGTTGGAATTGAATATTCATCTTGTGTGTGAAATGACCAAGTTCTTTGTGATCCTTATCTTGATTCTTTTAATTTGGTTAAGAAGAAGGCTTGGTTGAGAGTTAAGAAACCACTCCTTTGCATGGTACTATTTTGACTAACCTTTGTGCTAACCCTCATATTATGAGGAACTTTTGGGTGTTTGATTTTTCCTTGTTTGTGCAAGGTTTAGATTCGATGATGAATCCTTTTCAAGAAGGGGAGAATGATGGAAGTATGTTGGCACTAAGCTTGTCAAATTTGGACTTTGAGTCCTAATCAAAGAGAGGCAAGTCATGAATGCATCGAAGACATTTCTGATAGCTTTGAAGGCTCTTTTTAAACTCCAAGTACATTAATATCACATTTGGATCATAGCATAGGGGAGGCCCACAAGACTTGGCGACTCATTAGCCATTATGGGCAATGGGCTTATTTCCCATTGGATCACTTTGGGGCCTATTTTGTAATAAAAGCCCTAGACTATAAATAGGACTTCTTTTCATTTTCTAGAGTAGATTATATGAATTTGAAAATTTCTCTTGTGAGATTGTGAGCTTGGTAAAGCTAATGTAGCTACTTGGTTTGTTAGGTGTGGTTGTTTGGGTATCATCCCCTTGAGGTCTACATGATAGATTAGGTGCTCATTAGAACTTGTGATTAGGGAAGTTGATTTTAATATAATTATCGTTCTTAATTGTTGTCTTTTTTATAGATTTGGTGCTACTATCGAATATCAAAATAGGAGGTCGTCACTCTTAAATCTTAATAGTGTTGATTGCCTATAGATTCCATCTATGTTGCTCGGAGTCTTTACTTCCAGTGTTGCACCTGTGTCGACACGGCATGGGTATGGGTGTGGGATCGGTACGCCGTCTGGTCAACTAATCTTGGTACTTTGACCAAAATAGATTGAGAAATTCCGGACAAATTCAATGAAAGTATTAGTGATTTTGAGTAATTTAAAGAAAATAAAATACCTTGTATATAAAAACTTCTATGTCATTCATTTTACTTTTATCTCCTTCTAGGATTCTCCTCTTGATCAATATTTTCTCCTCAAGTTTTCCACATGATATCTCATAATTTAGGAACTATAGCTCTATTTTTAGATATTTAAATTATTTTTAGCCGTATCCCTGCACCCATATACATACCTAGATCTATATCCCCAAATTTTAAAAATCTGACCATGAAGGATCCGACGTCTAGATCCCCACCCGTATCGGACACCTGCACCCGAGTCCGAGCAACTTAGGATTCCATAGTTTGTGTCCGTTTTTCTATCTTTATTTTATCGTATTGTTTGCTTCCGTTTTCTCGTATCCCTGCACCCATATACATACCTAAATCTATATCCCCAAATCTTAAAACTCTGACCATGAAGGATCCGTACACTTGCACCCGACTCTGAGCAACTTATGATTCCATAGTTTGTGTCCCTTCTTCTATCTTTATTTTATCGTATTGTTTGCTTCCGTTTTCTCGTATTTTGGTTTACATCACTTTCCCTCATCAAGTTTGAGTTTTTCCAAGAGAAACTAAGAATCTGCAGTTCCTAAACCAAGGAGTGTTTGTTGCTATGTATAAGGACTGCAGCCTTTCTTATTTACTGTGGCAAATTAGTTTTAGATTTCCTCATAACTTCTTTACCTAGTCTTTAGGAGTTTGTTTATTTTCAGCAGATTTGTTGCTGATCTTTGGTGCATGAAGTTAGTCTTTCATTATATATGTAAGTCCCGTGCAGTGAAATAAATAGAGACCGCACTTCCCACTTCTATTCAAAAAGCTCTCTTCTTTCAAGTTCGTCATTGCTTTATAGTTCTTATACATTCATTATTCAGAAGTTTTCTTTTGTTCTTTTCTGGTTTTTTAATCAAATTAACAACAGTTCTGATAAGATCTTCTCCATATTAGGAAAAAAGACTAATTTTAAAATGTGACCACCTTCCTTATAAGGTTTTGACCCATTAATAAATAAACAGTTCCCAATAATGGTAGTTGCATATCTTCTTCTATTTGCTCATTTTTCTAAAGTATGGTCACTATGGCATGAGGGCCTGTGTTGGAGGTAATTTTTACTTCCACATTGCTAACAGTCGCAGCCCCTTTCACACCCTCCTCTCAAACAATCTGAGTTATCAATTGAACAGGAAAAAACATTGTAAGATTGTTGCATGCATATCCATCTCTAGGTTGATTACCGCCCTAATTCAAGATGAAAACGTATTGGCTAGCAGTAGGATGAGCCACCACCTTGTTCATGTTTTAAGGTTAGGACGACAAGAAAGAATGTTCAAGTCTAAATCATTTCAGGTTGCATACCCAGTCTTCACCTGGCGAGTGCTCTTGAAACAGAAAAAACAGATGATGAGAGAGTTCTGTTGCTGAAAAATACAGATATCAGCAAGGGGTTCAATAACAAACTAGTAAAGGACTTCTGATAATGTGAATATCTGGAAGCACATCATGCAAGAATGCCTAAATTCTGAAAATAAAAACAAAATATTAAGCTTTGGTTAGACATTTAGTGGGCCAATAGTCCTAGTAAAGATCATTTTTCCTCATTTGCTTCAACATACTCTAATCATTTTACAGTGTATTCTTTTAGTGTCAAGCTCTATGAATAGAGTGTTGTTGTGACTTGTGCCATGCTCTATGAGTAGGGTGCTGTCGTGATTTTCTACAGAGTTCAAAAAATGAAGTAATCTAACTAAGGCATTTGCTAAGATTGCATAAAGGAATATCTGATGGTATCACGGACATCTTCCTTATCTTTGTGACTTCCAAATTTTAGACCACCATTTTGTCTGCCTTCAGCTAGTGTGTTATGTCTCCTTGGTGCTATATATATAAAGAAAGTTACTTAACCCAGTCACCCAAAAGAAAAAAAGAGAAAAGAACTGTATAAAGGAATATTTCACATATATATGTATGATTATGAGTTTTTTTTATTCTTGGAATTAGAGCAGTAAATGGAGGACTGTGATTGTGTATGATAGATAACCATTCCTAGGCAGATTATATATTAAAGTCTAAAGATGCTATTCCCTGGGTGTCAAGAGGATCTTTAAGATGTCTATGAATTTATCATCACTAATAATGCCTTTTAAGCGCAATATTAGCATGAAATTTCTGAACTACAGAAAAGATGAAGGCTGATCCTCCAAAATGAGCGGAAAAAACTGCAGTATTTCTGCGGTAAAGCAGAAGTTACTTCATCAACTAATAAGGAACTTAACACCAGGCTCATAAAGTTTCCAGAATCACAATCTGCTCCTACTTCATGGATGCTACTTGCAAATAAAATCTAAATACGGTACAAGTGGATCATTTTTAGGCCAGGATCACAAGAAAAATTGTGTGATCCTACTCTTGTGCAAATACAACAGTTTTTCTAATCTTCGCATTATTCCTATGAACTCTAGCTCATCTACTACAAATATAAATACAAACATATAGCACCATTTAAAAACACATTAATATATACTTAAGCAGCATGTACCTCAATACCTATACTTTTATATGCTTTTCTTGATGAAATTTTGCTAGATAAACAAGTTTCGCTAAACATAAGACGCTGAGTACTAAATTTTTCTTCCCAGTTCAGATCTTCTAAATGATAACAATATTATGTAGAAACTTCAAAAGATTCTTGTTCATTATATTTATCTTTTAGAATTGTGAGACTAACAATGTTATGTGGTAATAAATCTTGGGCCTAATATTATCATCAAGATGACTATCATGAAAATCCGGATGTTAACATGAATTCCATAATCAGAACCAATAGAGGGCGCAAGTAGTACACAGAGGATATTTTTCTAAAATTAGAAATAATTTCGTTTCGAGCTTCTTACTTTACTCTTAACGAGCTGAGTTATAACCACAAAAATATATATTTGGCTTGTTTTAGATCATAAATTTCATTGTTTTCTTTTCTAAACTCCTTACGCAGTCAAAAGTGTCATCACATAATCTGGGATGCAGGGAGTATGCCCTATATGGATTAAATGCAAAAGACAAAAATGGTAATCAGATATATTAGTAGTTAATACTCCCTCCGTCTCAATTTGTTTGTCTTACTTTCCTTCCTAGTATGTTTCAAAAGAATGTCTCTTCCCTTTTTTTGGCAACTCATTAACTTCAATTTTTCAAATGGTATGTTTAAGACCACAAGATTAAAGGATATTTCGTTACATTCTACAATATTGACATTTCTTTTACTTTTTTGAAAATGGTAATGTTGACAATATCGATAGTTTAAGACTACAAAATCCAAATGTCTTCTACACCCAAGGGTGTGGTCTAGTGATCAATGAAGTGGTTGAGCACCAATGGGGTCTTAAAGACATAAACACTAGGTGATTTCTTTCTATTTATTTTAACCTTGGTAGACAAAATTACCTCGAATGGTTATTGGTGGGAGGTGGGAGGTATCCCCTGTAATTAGTTAAGGTAATTAGTAGAGGTAAGTTGGACCAGACACCACGGTTATCCAAAAAAAATTCAAAAATCTTTTTTACTTTCTTAAACTCCGTTTCAAGTCAAAACCAGATAAACAAATTGAAACGGCGGAAGTAAGTCTAATATTGATCACGATAAGATTCATGCTATGAAGATAATAAGAAGGGATAAGGTAGATTTAAAATCAAAGGAGAAAGTCTCTCAAGACCTGCAAGCACTACAAATCCTTGCAGAATTGAGTAAAATAGAACACAACAAAGAATTCATAAATGCAATACCAACTAGCTAGAATCAAAATTTAGTTATTGTTAAACTTACATTGGGTTAACTGGTCATCAAGAGTCCTTTTCTTCCAGGTTAGATACTTGTATTTTCATGCAACTACTAACGGTGAGATCTAGAGAAATCCTATTTGCATCAGAACACATATCATTTATTATTGAAATAAATTGGCTTAAATAGACTAGGTTAGGGATTCATAGAGACTCCACTATTTTGAGTTGAGGACTATAACCCCTCCACAGACACCAGGACAATGTTAAGTGCAACTTTAGAGACCTTGACAAGCAAGAACATCTATAGTTTACTTACGAGTTCAGCAGAACCAGTACCTTTTCTCCCAACCCGGTATTTGTATTAAAAAACACTTAACATGTATGAATAATTTATCCGGAACCCATAAACTTAATATCCTGGCTATGTCTCAGATGAAGACTAATGACGCCTAAGATTTCATAAACTTTATCCTGACTATGTATCAGATGAAGACTAACGACACCTAAGATAAATCTCACCATAACATAATTTTTCTGAATATTGTGCCAGTATTGATCCAAAATGAGAAGCTATTACTACATGTATTCTGAAAAGATAAGGGAAGCTATTACCATATATTGCTAAGAATAAGGCTGAATACGTACAATGGGTAGAACCAGAAAACCTGCAAGGAACAATGAAACAGAGAAATTAGGCTAACACCTGTGAATAATACAGATCCAACATTAAACGTAGTTTTTTTGCATAAATTAGGTAGCCAAAACTAGCAAATAAAGATCAAGGAAACACTAATACTAAATCAAAATGGCTCTAGATGCAGCATGCTTCTTTCACAAATACATTAATATAGCATACTTCACAATATAATTCACAAGTAAGGAAAAAAAAAGAGAGTGTGTGTATATATATATATATCCCTCTGTCCCAATTTACGTAAATGTTTCAATGCGCACAGTGTTCAAGAAAAAAAGGAGAACTTGAGAAACTTGTGGTCTAAACTAAATCGCAGATACTTGTGTGGCTGCAAATCATCCCATAATCAGTATAATGGGTATTTTAAGGTTTAATTGCTAATTTCTTACTAAATACAGAAAGGTGCCGTTATTTTGGGGGCTGATAAAAAGGAAAGTGTCACAAATTGGGAAGGAGGGAGTATATGTGTGTGTGTATATATATATCAACGATTTTCATGTTTCCCACTACAAAAACTATTTACACCTCAGCAGCTTCTTTAAGCCTTTCGAGGACTGGTGATCGCTTATATACTGCTATAAAAATATTAAGATTCCCCTGAGAAAATACACCAAATGTTTCTTTCTTGCACTCAAACTGCATGCATCTAAATTCCAAGTGAAATGTAGAACGTAAAGGATGCCCATTTAATCTAATCCAGTCCGCACTTGTCTAACACAGATCAATAAAGACAAGAGGAAACAAATGTTTTTTTCCCTCTAAGTACAGATTTGGGATTGGTTTAAGCTTCTTTTAAATTCAATTAGCGTGTCTATTTATTTTATTTTTTTGATCAGGTCAATTAGCACGTCTATAAAAGTAGGCTAGTAATCTTTTACAGAAAAGATCTTTAAAAAAAATAATGCATGTTGATCATGTGAGTAATGAAGAGGCCCATATTGAGAAGGGTAAACTCACATAAAAAAGTTGTACGAGTCCAACACGTAAGAATCGATAGAACTCCAAAATACAGCTAACTGAGCATGACTGTCGCGAATTGATTTGTGGGGAATGATCAGGTAATATCCATGCCAATGCAGGGACGATAACTGATTTCAGAATAAAGATACTGCAAATGGAAAATATGTCATATATCACAAGGCTAATACTAAATTGTGCATCCTAAATTGAGCTTTATAGCCCAGCATAAGAATTATAAGATAATGTAAAAAACAATGACATTCATTCTCAGATCAGAGCATACTTAAGAAGTCAGGGATGATGCACATTGAGCTTAGTGGTGTCATCCGACACCACTTTATTGAAATTTTTCATTAAAAGCAGTAATGGGAGTAAAGCTTTGATTTTACTTGATTTATTTGGCACAATTATGAATTAGCATGGTCTTGTATTGTGCTGTTATTGCTAAATTTCTTTGTTAAATGTGTGTACGTCAAGATAAATATGTCTTAAGGAAGAGCAAAAAGGCCGAGAACGTGAGAAAATGAATATACGCAAGGAGGCAGCAGCCACTGGATTGTTGCGCGGTTGGTGAGCGGCACTGTGCAGCGGGACATGAATTTTTTCAAGCAAGGTCAATTCTGGAATTTTGTGGACGAAAACCCCATACTATATAAGTAAGCTTGATTTCATCTCAAATTAAGGTATCTCAGATTTTGGCACGGCTCAAGTGAAGACCAAGGAAGAAAGAAGCAAAGAAACAAAAAGTACTTTCAGTTCTAGTCCAAAATGAAAGTTGGAATAAAAAGTTTAGTTGTAATGTCTCCTTATTTATTTTTCTTCTTCTTTGTGAACTTATTCTCCTCCATGAACATTGGTTTTTTGTCTAATTCTTGTTAATTGCCGAATATTGCCATTGGCTTAATCTAAATATTGGTTCTTTTTATCTAACTTTCTATTCGAAAGAAGGATTGTTGATGATTTAATCACACGCCCAGACTTACTCATGCTACATCAAGACTTAAAGGTCAAATTAAGAGGGTACAAGCCAATGGAGCATATTCAATGTGTTTAAAGTGCTTCAAGGAGTTCCTAATGCAAGTTCCAAAGCTATGCACTATGTGTTTGAGAAGATAAAGACCTTGAAGCCAATTAAAGTTCCATATGAAAAAGCCCGCAAGATTTGGAAGATAGCAGGGAGAAGGGCATTCATGGAATAAAGAAAAGGGAGCATGTAAGAAGGCTAATCCATGAATTTTCTAAAATTCATGAATTAAAGATGCCAAACAAGGCCATTATTTCATTAAGGGTATTTTTGTAATAGTTAGTCCTCCTTTTCCCTAGTAGTATAAACAGGAGTTTATTTCATTTTGTTAGAGAAAATACTCTTTTGAGTGTGTATTTCTTTAGTAGAGATTGTAAACTTTTGGCAAGCTTGAACCTTGTTAGAAATGTAGGTTGCTTGGAAGTCAATTTCCTTGAGGTCTTCATAAGATCGTGGTGCTCTTAGGAACATGCAAGGAGGACTTAGGGTTTAATATACCCTTTGGTTGCCTTGTGATTCCTTTTTGTGTCTCGATATTTATCCATTTATCTTTATTTTGTGTTCTTTCTTTTATCGCATTTTGTGTTTTTTGCTTCCACGTATCCCGCATTACATCATCTGGTATAAGAGCTTAGATTAGGTTTGTTTCAACAAATCTAGTCTTGGAATTTGATATTTTTCAAAAAAAAAACAATAATTCAAAAATTATTTTGAAATTGTCTGTTTGAGTTTCCACAAGTCATAGCTTCTGTAATTGAGCGACCTGCCATAAAACCAAGCTTATTCTCAGAAATAGTCACCATCCTCCTCAACCTCAACTCCACCACCCTTTCCTAAACCTTCATAGTGTGACTTAACAACTTGATACCCCTATAACTGTTGTAAATTTGAATGTCACTCTTGTTCTTATACAATACACATGAAATAGCATTGGTGCTAGACTAACAGCCGACGCCCTTCCATGATCTTTTATCCCATAATACTAGAATGTCATTTATTACCCAAGCATTTAATTGAGCTTAATCCGCCCATTTATCCCCCCATATATATTTCCACCATTGTATCTTGAAAATAACAGATATCTACCTTCGATTTATGCATGATTAATTTAATAAAACTCTGCACTTATTACTATCACTAAGGCACCTTGCATTCCAGATATCCGTGATTTGCGGGTCCAACTTCCTTCGTGTGAAAATATTATGATTCTTAAGTATAAGTCCACTGAACTATTAAGTTCTTGAGAAACAGTTTACCTGTTGTTATGCAATGTTTATAACATTTTCGAATATTTTAGGTGACATAAGTGAATTTTAAACTTAGTATAACGTTGCCACTACATAGAATAATCAAGACCTCTTGATTTCTCCCCTTGCCATATGTACATTGCAAGCACATAAGTTTTCTAAAATGAAAACCTTAAAAGTATTTGTTTAGTATTAGCATGTTAGGAGCGTCATACTTCAGTCTATCAACACGCATTTCAACCCCAAAGTAGATTGAGTCGGCTATTCAAATAGCCTGTATCTACTTAGGTCCACTTCATTAAATAAACCGAGGTAGAAGACTAATTGCAACATATTTACTAAAAGTCAAATATGGATTTTAAGTTCATGAATAATATTTTTAATGTATAGCGAAGCTCTTTAGACTTGCATAAAATCATTGTATAGTTATCATATCGTGGTGCACGATGTAGCTGGAAACCCATCTTCTTCCTTTTTCAATAATAATGATGTTGGGAGGATTGCACTGTGTTCTAGATAGTCGGGAAGATATCACCAAGCTTTTTGATCTCTATTGGGATCTGAATCACGGCCTCCCCTTGTTATTCACTTCTTATTCATAGACCACAAGAAACCTATCATTCAATTAATAACCGCTTCCCTAACGCAAAACAAGAGTACAATACATTTTTTTTTTTTAAAGGGTTGATCCTAACACGGCGTCAACCCCTTATTTTTTGGGTGTCCTTTGAGGTGCCTCAATGGTTCCGTAG
>JBDJHY010907219.1:0-14789 GCA_039654485.1 Withania somnifera
CTTCCCATGTTGATTTATTAACAGGGCAATTTTCCATTGTATTTTAATCATTAAAATCTTCTTAGATTTCATTTGCCGATATCTCGACCAAACCATTAAAATCTCCTTAGATTTTAGTTGCTGATATCTCAACCAAACACTGCTGTGGATCCCTTTTCGTATATCAAGTTCTCATCTGGAACCACATAATCCCATTTAATAATATAGTTGGCATCTCCAAGACACTTTCAAGTAGGCATGGAATTGAGATGCAAACCGAAAAATACGATCTTAGATCCAATCGATATTTGATTGATCCCATATAATCTAACACCTCATAGGGACCCACATACCATAGGATGAGCTTTCTCCTCTTTCTGAATGACATAACACCCTTCATGGGTTAGACCTTATGCAAAACTTTCCCCCCCACATCAAATTCCAAGTCTCTTACATTTTTATCAGCGTACTCCTTCAGTCTATTCTAGTCTGCAAGAATTTTTTCTTGGATGAACCTTATCTTTTCCAAAACTTCTTTCAAAATATCAGTACCCCAAACCCTTGCATCCCTACTGTAATACCTCCTATCATCTACTTATATCTTTTTTCGTAAAGTGCCTTAAAGGGGGTTATATCGATGCTAGAGTAATAATTGTTATTGTTATAAGAGAATTCTACCAAAGGAGGGAGTTTATTCCATTGTACTTTGAAATACAACACATATACCGAAGCATATCTACTAACACCTAGATAGTTCTCTCAGACTACCTATAATTTTGAGGATCGAAGGTTGTACTCAAGTCTAAGCTTGCCCCCAATTCTTCATGCAATTTACCCCAGAAATAAGACATGAATTATGTTCCCCTATCATAATTGATAGACACCGGGACACCATGCAAATGCCACACTTTTTTAACACATATCGCCACTAACTTGGTCTTATTGTACTTGTTTGTACTTCATAAAATGTGGAGACTTGGTCAATTTATCCACAATTACCTTATTAGAGTCAAATTGCCTCAAAGTCGTAGGAAGACCCAACATAAAATTCATGGTGATGAGTTCCCACTTCCACTATGAAATGGGAAACTTCTATAGCACACCACTAGTTTTTTGTTGTTCATACTTTACCTGCTAATAATTTTTATACTTGGATACAAAATCTACTATGTCACGTTTTATCTGTATCAATATATAGTGTTGTATCAAATAGCGATATATCTTTTTGCACTTGGATAGTTGGATTACATAGAAAAATGGGCCTTTATAAGAATGGTAGAAATTAAATCTTTAATATGGGGCACACACACTCACCCTTAATCCTCAAAACCACTTCACTATAAACTGAAGTCATCTTGCCTTCACCACAGAGAACCTTGTCATGGATTCTATTTAAATTTACATCCTCTAGCTATCTCCTTTGAATTTTGTCAAGGAAGGAAGACATGGCCTCTCATAAGCCAAAAGTCCACCTCTTTCGGTCACCCCAATCCACATGAATTTATTAGCCAGAGTCTGAACCTCTTTGGCCAATGGTTGTCTATCAGCATACAGGTGTGCTAGACTCCCCATACTCCTTGCTATCCTACTCAGTACATCTACTACTATATTAGCTTTACCTGGATGGTTAAGTATGATAACATTATAATTTTTTAAGAGCTCCATCCACCTTCACTACCTCAAGTATAAGTCTTTCTAATAAAACACATGCTAAAGGCTATGATAATCAGTAAACACTTCAACCTATAAAGGCAATGCCTCCATTGCTTTAGTGAAAAAAAATAAGAAGTTATTAAAGCAAATACCTTTATCTAGGAGTAAAAACTAGTCAAACCCATAAAATTTCTCACCTCAGAAACATTAATAGTTCTTGACCAATTACTAACTTTCTCAATCTTCTAAGGGTCCATTATCACCCCTTTCTTAGAAACCACATGCCATATAAAGAACACCAAATCCAGCTAGAACTCACATTTGGAGAATTTAACATAAAGCTATTTCTCTCTAAGAAAAACCAATACTATCGATTGATGTTCTTCATTCTCCAACCTGCTCCTTAAACAAATTAGGATATCATCAATGAACACAATCACAAACTGATCCAAGAATGGCTTAAAAAAGTCATTCATAAAACTCATAAAGATGGAAGGGGCATCAGTGAATCCGAAGGACATTACCAAAAACTCATAATTCTTATACCTAGTCCAAAAGGAAGTCTTTGGCATATCTTTTGCACGAATCTGTAATCGATGATACCCCAATATTAAATTAATTTTGAAAATACATTATAATGACCCTCACAATTATTTATGATAAATATGCAGTGTTTTGCATTCAAGAGTATTTCAATAGTTGCCCCAAGTCATTTATGACTTGTTGTTACCGGTAGTTTGGATCCCTGACTGCTCGATTGAGAAATATCTCAAATTACTTGTTTTAGAAATAAAAACTAAGTACTCGTTAACCAAAGTCAACTTTCCTTCAAGACGAGCTTAAAATTAAATGCTGACAGTTCTATTATCTTTGGAATGCTAAATAAATTTGAGATTGACCTTACATTTGTGTTTCGGAGTTTCGTTTACAATTTATTCTCAATTATGGATTTTAGTTAAGTCTAAGTCCTAAATTGGATCTTGGGTGATTTTTGGTGTTCGGAGTATTAGATCAGAATTTTGACACTTCCATCAGTTTTAGAATTGTGAATTTAGGCTAGTTTGACCCTTGGTACGCTTCCCAAGGTGATCATGCTCGAATTGAGTTGTTATATGGAAAGTTAGAAATTTTTTAGTTTTGACTAAGTCTTGATTAGAGATTATTTTTGCTCAAACAACCTCCGATGTTAATTTTTTCAATGTGCTCAACGACATGGAAGGGGGGTTATAGGATGAAGGAGCAATATACTGGGAATATTTAGGTTGGCCTTCCATGGGTTCTGCCTGCTAGACTTACGGGTATCGAAGGAGAAATATATGCACGTATGGTTACTTCACGTGATTATATTTATTTTTATGCACCTGTTTTCTTTAGTGTATCCTGGTAATATGTGGATGTCTATGGGTGAGCGTGTCTCTGTGTACGTTGTGCTTCTGTCTGGGGGACTTGACAATATTTATATGCTCTATTTTAGTAGTCGTATTACTATTTAACTGTTGTCATTAATTACCTGATACTTCATGTTATGTGGGATATTATACATTATATTTTATTCATTCATTCATCCTTTACTTTAGGTTACCGGTATACTGTCCATGTTCTTCTCCTGTCTTCTTTTGACTCCCTATTATTGTTATTATTAGTCACATCTACTGTTGCATGGATTTCGGGTATGTTTTCCTTCATTGCCTGAGATCTTGTTATGTGATTATGTAGCGATAGATGTTCTATTTGTTATTTGATTCTTACTTGAGTGGCTAGCTTCCATGATGTACTATTCTCTTCTATGACCCTATTTATTGTCTTTCGTTATTTGCTGCTTTTATTATTGTTATGTGCTTAGTGGACCCTCGAAGCCTACTGGTTACGGGTTACTTCGGCATCTTGTACTCATACTACACTTGCACATGTGCAGATCTAAATACAGGTGCTCGACCTTGATTACAGATCGTTGTTCGTGCAGACTACATTGATTTTCAGAGATTCAAGATGAGCTTGGCGTCTTGATTTTCCTTTTTCTCTTCAGCGTTGATTTGATTTTGATCTTCATATATTTTTGGAAATACAGTTGTATTAGATATTTTGATTCCTCGTTCTATACTAAGTGGTTCGTATTACACCAATATCTGGTTTTGGGCAGTTATTTTTATTTATACTTTATTAATTCATACACTATTTGTTAAACTCGTGCTTTCTGCATTTGATATAGTAGTCCTCTGCTTTGGCTTTAAATTATGGGGTTGGTTCTCTTACTGGTGGTACAGTAGGTGCCCTCATGATTCGAGAAATCGGGTAGTGACAAATTAATATCAGAGCACTAGGTTCATCGGTGTCAGTGTACAAAACCAATGTCTAGTAGAGTCCTGCAGATCGGTGCGGAGACTTTTGTTGCTTATCTTCGGGAAGCTATAGTGATATTTTGGAAAATAACTTTTTCTTTTGAATCATGTTTCGTGCGTACATCCTTGATAGTTTCTTGAAATTTCTCACTTATTGTCACAGCAAGAAGAACAACCAGAGTACCTGCAGAAGTGCCTACTTCCGCGACTACTTCTGAGGTTCTATTAGTGTCTGCAGCACCTGTTGCAACACTAGTTGTAGCGCCTATAGCATCACCTATTCCGAAACCTGTTGCAGCGCCTTTTCCTGACATTTGTATTATATTATGACAGCTAATCAGTTCTTATAGAGGTCCTCCTACCAAGGGACTCAGCCAACAGTTTTAAGGTCACAACCTACAGTTGTTGTTCCTACAGTGCATCCATTTTCACATGTTATTCCAGTGGAGATTTCTACACCCGTTCAGGTCTTTCTAGATCCAACCTTTGCTTCTGCTGTTGAGCAATAACCAACTATGACAGACTTGGCACAGAAGCTTTTGACTAGGTTTCTGAGGTTGGATCCCCCTAGATTCACTGGAGTTCCAGGGGAGGATGCCCATGAGTTTATCGTTGAGTGTGAAAAGAGGTTGACCAACATGGGGGTACTGAAGACCCATGGTGTAGCCTTTACCACATATCAGATGCATGGTGCAGCGAAACAGTAGCCGAGAGCATTTGTGGTTTGTAAACCAGCAGGTTCACCCTGACCAACTTGGGTTGAGTTCTATGAAGTATTCATGAAGAAATTTGTATCCAAGGCTAGGCGAGAGCACATGAGAGAGGAGTTTAGAAAACTTGAGCAGGGAGTGATGTATGTAGCTGAGTAAGAGGCATGGTTTCATCAGCTGTCAGTGTATGCTGTTGAGTTCATGCCTATAGAGGCAGAGAGAGTTGACATATTCATATATGGGTTAAGAGATAGGTTCCACAAGATGGTAGCACTCTTGGTGTCTGATGGTCATCCATTTCAGACAGTGGTGGATCATGCAAATTCTATGGAAGCCCTCTATTATGAGTGGGGTCAACATAACAAAAAGAGGCAAAAAATTGAGGAGGTTATAATAGGTCCCATTCTGAGGGCCGTGGTCAGCTTCATTAGTCACAGAGCCAGCATAGCATGCCGATGCAGTCATCATTGTAGGTTTTATCTCTATCTCTTGTACAGTATTCACGAGGATCTGGATCATCGCAGCATGGTGGTCAGATGCATTCTGGTAGAGGATCCCAACAGAGTGGGGCATCTGGGTCGTGTTATAAGTATGTCCTTGTAGACCATTATGCTAGAATTTGTCCTCAGAGGGGCACTTTTCAGCCTGCTCCTCAATCTTCATAGTCATTGAGATCAATGCCTTAACTGGCTAGAGGTGGGGCACAAGGTGGTTATAAAGGTGGTGGACAACGTGGTAGGGGCGGTGGTCGTGATATGGGTTTTCATGGTGGTGATCACTAGTTATATACTTTTCTTGCACGACTTGAGGCCATAGCCTCAGGTGCTATGATTACAGATTTGATTTCTATGTTTTCTATACCTGCGTCTGCCTTATTTGACCCTGGGTATACTTTCTTATATGAGTCGTCCTATTTTTTACCCAATTTGGGGTTGCCCAGTGATGTGCTATCTATATCTATACGTGTTTCCACCCTTATAGGGGATTTTTTTAGTAGTGGATCAGGTGATTCGATCTTGTATAATTTCTGTTGGTGGACTAGACATTTGGGCTGACTTAATGCTGTTAGACATGGTTGACTTTGATATTACTTTAGGTATGGATTGGTTGTCCCCTCACCATGCGGTTTTGGATTGGTATGCCAAGACCGTTACCTTAGCAGTACCTAGTTTATCTCAGATTGTATGGCAGAGTTCTAGTAGTCGCATACCGACAAGCTTTATTTCTTGCCTTCAGGATAGAAGGTTGGTATGGAGAGGGTGTTTGGCATATTTAACATATGTTTATGATATTCAGGCTAACACTCCTACTCCTGATTCTGTTCCTATTATTTTTAAGTTTCTTGATGTATTTCTAACTGACTTACCAGGCCTAGCACCAGAGCTGGATATTAATTTTGCTATTGATTTTGAGCCGGGAACTAAGCCCATTTCTATTGTTCCACATCGTATGGATCCTACATAGTTGAGAAAGCTGAAGGTTCATCTCTAGGATTTATTAGATAAAGGTTTTGTTCATTCCAGCATGTCACCTTGGGGAGCCCCAGTTCTATATGTGAACAAAAAGGATGGTACTATGAGAATGTGTATTGATTATCGGCAGTTGAACAAAGTTACAGTGAAGAACAGATATCCTATGCCGAGAATTGATGATTTGTTTGATGATCTTCAAGGGGTTGCAGTGTTCTCTAAAATTTACTTGAGATCTGTTTACCATCAGTTGTGGATTCGGACAGAGGATATACCCAAGACAGTATTCAAGACCCATTATGGAAATTATGAATTTTCGTTATGTCCTTTGTGTTGACTAATGCTCCAGTAGCATTTATGGATTTGATGCATAGGGTCATTAAGTCTTACTTGGACTCATTCGTAATTGTTTTTATTGATGACATCTTAGTGTATTCGCGAACCAAGCCCGATCATGAGCAGCACTTGAGGTTGATTCTCCAAACACTAAGAGAACAAGTTTATATCAAGTTCTCAAAGTGTAAGTTTTGGTTGGAGTCGTTACATTTTTGGGGCATGTAGTGTCCAAGGATGGAATTAAAATTGATCCAGTAAAAATTCAGACGGTGCGTAATTGTCCAACGCCGACATCTGTTTTAGAGATTTAGAGTTTTGTTGTTCTAGATGGGTATTATTGGGGTTTTGTTGAGGGGTTCTCATCTATTACAACACCTTTGACTAAATTAACTAGGAAGGATGTTGCCTTTCAGTGGTTTGAGGATTTTGAAATGAGTTTTTCAAAGCTCAATGACTTGTTGACTTCAGCATCGGTATTGACCTTGCCAGTGGAGGGTCAGGGATTTTTTATCTATTGTGATGATTCTGGGATTGGCTTGGGTTGTGTTCTAAGGCAGCAGGGTCGAGTGATTACACATGCTTTAAGGAAGCTAAAGGTATATAAGCGTAACAACCCTACTCATGACTTAGAGTTTTTGCTAGTAGTGTTTGCGCTTAAGATCTAGAGGCATTATTTGTACGGGGTCTAGTGTGAGATCTTTACTGACCATCGTAGTCTTCAGTACATTATGAGTCAAAGGGAGTTAAAAATCCAGGTAGTGAAGGTGGATTAAGCTACTGAAAGACTATGATATTTCCATTCTCTATCATTAGGGCAAGACAAATGTTATGGCAGATGCCTTGAGGCGGAAGGGGGTCAGTATGGGTTGCCTAGAAGCCTTGTCAGTTTCAGAGAGACCGTTGGTGGTGGAAGTTCAATCATTTGCTAGTCGGTTGGTTAGGCTTGATTTGTCAGACACCAGGTGAGTGTTAGCATGTGTTGAGGCCAGATCTTCCTTGATAGATCAAATTCGGGAGCCTCAGTTCGAGGATATGCATTGGTTTCTCTTCATAGTCAGGTGTTAGCTGGAGAGGCCAAAAGGGCTTCTATTGATTTGGATAGTGCGTTTTGGTTTTGATGGTCACATTTTTGTTCCATAATTTGGTTATTTGGTGCCGTTAATCTTTCTTGAGGCTTATATCTCTAGGTATTCTATTCATCCTAGTGCAACCAAATTATACCGTGATTTGCAAAAGTTGTATTAGCGAAAGGGGATAAAGAGGGATATTGTAGAACATATGTCTAAGTGTTTAAACTATCAGCAGATTAAGTATGAGCATCGATGACCAGATGGTTTGATGCAAAAACTCCCTATTCCAGCTTGGAAGTGGGAGCAGAGATTATGACACTATTTGGGCCATTGTTGACAGGCTAACCTAGTCAGCGCATTTTATTCCCACTCACTCTTCCTATAATGCTGAGCGTTTGGCTCAAATCTACATTCACGAGGTGGTTCGATTGTATGGTGTTCCTTTATCTATCATTTTGGATAGAGACACCCAATATACTTTGCAGTTTTAGAGGTCTATTCAGTGGGACTTGGCTTTTGAGGTTCATTTAAGTACAACATTTCATCCGTAGGCCGATGGTCAGTCCGACGTTGAGGGCTTGTGTGATAGACTTTGGTGGTGCTTGGGATCAGCACCTACCATTGATAGAGTTTGCATATAATAATAGCTATCACTTCATCATCGAAGATGGCACCATTTGAGGCATTGTACGGTAGGTAGTGCTGGTCGTCTATTGTGTGATTTGATGGTTTTGAGGTCAGAGTCTAGTCTTTAGATTTGTTGTTTGATTTTTTTGATCAGGTTCAATTGATTCGGGATAGATTGAAGGCAACACAGAGTAGGCAGAAGAGCTTCATTGATCGTAGGCTTTGTGCCTTAGAGTTTGGAGTTGGTGATAAAGTGTTTTTGCTGGTATCTTCTATACGTGGTGTGATGAGGTTCGGTAGGCGGGGCAAGCTTAGTCCTAGGTATTTTGGGCCATATGAGATTTTAGAGAGGTTGGTGATGTTGCCTATAGGTTGGCCTTACCTCATTTTCTTTCAGCCATTCATCCGGTATTTCATGCTTCGATATTGTGGTGGTATATTTCGATGAGTCTCATGTAATTTGAGAGGATTCAGTACAGCTGGATGAAAATTTGTCCTCTGTTAAGGTGTTTGTGAAAATATTTTCTAAGAAGGTTAGAAAGTTAAGGTCCAGGGAGATTCTAGTGGTTACAGCACAGTGGAGGCACCGTCCGGTCGAGGAAGCTACTTAGTAGATCGAGAGTGAGATGTGAAAGAAGTATCCACAGTAGTTTGATGTATCAGGTACTTTCTCTTCCAATTTATGTCATGCTTTTACTTGATATTTGGGGAAAAAAGTCCTTTTAGTAGTGGATTTTGTAATGACCCTCATGGTTATTTATGATAAATACACAATGTTTTGCATTTTATAGAGTTTCAGTAGTTGCCCCAGGTCATTTATAACTTGCTGAGACTGTTAGTTTGGATCCCTAGAGACTTGGTTGAGAAATATCTCAAATTGCCTATTTTAAAGTTGAAAATTAATCATTGACCAAAGTAAACTTTCATTCAAGAAGAGCTTGAAATAAAATTTTTACAACTCTGTTAGCTTCGGAATGCCAAACAAAGTCAATATTGACCTAAAGTTTGTTTTCCAGAGTTTTCGTTTCACATTTGTGCCCATTTGTGGATTTTAGTTAAGTTTATGGTCTAAAGTGGAGTTTGGGTGGTACTTGTTTTTTGGAGCATCAGATTGAAATTCTAACACTTCCATCAGCTCTAGAATGGTGAACTTAGGCTATTTTGACCCTTGGTATGGTTCCCAAGGTGTTCGTGCTTGATTTGAGTCGTTTTGTGAAAAGTTAGAAATTTTCTAGTTTTGGCAAAGTCTTGGTTAGGGGTTATTTTTTCTCAAACGACCTCTAATGTCAATTTATTCAATTTCGTTGGGTCTGGAATATGATTTTCTCATAAAATACATATTTGGTTTGTCAAATTTGGACTCTGTTTCAATTCTGAAACCCCGATTGAAATTCTGGAAAATTGCTGTTTTTATGATGCAAGGATTGTTCATAGAAAGTGATGAGATGAACAAATTTCATTACTCTTTGCAATCACGACCCTTTGGATGTGATAACAATGAACAAAGTTGATTACTCTTCGCGATAACGACGATTTGGACGCGATAGAGATGAACAAATTTCCTATCAGTTACATAAAGACCCCTGCACGACCCTAACCTATTATTTCATCAAAAACATTACATTCTAACCCATTTTTCAGTGAAAAACCTCTCCCAAACATCATTCAATACTAAGGAAAATTTCCATATTGTTGTTCTTCGATTTCTACGTGTTTGAGCTGAGTTTCTCCTTCATTTTAATTCATGAATTCCTTGGTTTCCTCCATTAATGGCCCCAATTGATGAAATTGATAAAATTATTACATAATCCGTATATTATTTTGTAATTCTTTATTCCCTAAGTATATTTGCATCTAGTATCATTAATACATCCAAATTCAAATGTTTAATCTATCAAAATCGCATCTTTGACCCCTTTATAGTCAAATATGTATAGACTATTTTGAAGCCTTTCCCGCACTCGAATTGTGCTCAATTTTAGAGCATGGGTTCCTGGTAATGTCAGAAACCCCATAGTGAATTTTATTTTTAGTTCTGGTGAGCGGGCCCCAATTTAGGTCTAATTTTTAGCCCAGTTCGAAACTTAGTATAAAATATACTGTTAGACTCATATTAACATATAAAATACTTTGGCTCAGGTTTCATATCATTCGGAGATCTTTTGACGTCATTTAGAGTAAAATTCGAGAATTCGCAGCGCTTTATCATCGGAAGACCAGTAGGCTCTTGGGGCTATCTTTGGGCTTATAGCTTTAATAATTGTACTAAATAACAATCGTGAGTTAGGTGGCTAGGTAGATATAGTGATCCTGTACTGTTCTTTCATCAGTTCTAAGTTGATATTTATATTTTTGCATCCAATTGATACAGTGTTTGTGACTTAGATTATTGAGCCATAGAGGCTAGAGACTGATTTGAGTAACAATGAGAATGGCGATATAAGTTGATAAATTAAAATATTTAATAATAATATTAATAAATGGCTTTATAACTGCTTTAGACTCGACATTGTATCGAGCTCCCGATAATACTATTTTCACTTGTTTTAGTCCAGGTTTTACATCTTGGCACCAAAAAAATAACATTTTATTAATAAATGTTGGGAGTTAAGATCGACTCCTTTCGACAATGAATACGTCGTACGGTAGTGAGTACAACTTCTTGACACTTATGGCATTACTGATTATGGAAACTTGATGATATCCGATCTATTGAGAGTATTGGTTATACTATGAAATACAGGCATTGTAAGCCTTGACTTACTGAATACGTCTTGAAGAGACTATTAATATTCGGCACGAGATGCCAGACTATTGAGACCCTTGAGGCTCTAAGACTTGGGATATGAGGTTATGATGATGTTAGAGGTTGTACATGGTGACTTACCTCCATGGACCTTGCCTCTTGGCTATGGCTGATACGGAGGTAGGGGGGGTTATAGGGAGGAGGATAGATATACCGAGAATATTTAGGTTAGCCTTTCTTGGGTTCTGGCTGCTGGGCCTAAGGGTACCGGAGGAGGAGCGTATGTAGAACTGGATACTTTATATGACTATTCTTACTTTTCTACACTTGTTTTCTTCAGTGTACCCTTTGTAGTATGTAGATGCCTAGGGGTGAGCGTGTTTCTGTGTACTCTGCGCTTCTGTCTAGGGGACTTGTCAGCATTTATTTGCGTTACTTTATTACAATTATTACTACTTAGTTGTTATTGCTGGTTAATTGCTACTTCATGCTATGTGGGATTTTGTGCTTTACCCTCTTATTCAGTCATTTACTCTTTTACTTGATGTTTCCAGTATACTATCCACGTTCTCATTCTGTCTTCTTTTGTCTCCTGATTATTGCATTATTATTCACATAAATTGCTGCAAGGATTTCGGGTATGTCTTCCTTCATTGCCTGAGATCATATTATGTGATTAGCTAGCGATATATGCTACCTGTACTTGATTATTATTTGAGTAGCTAGCTTTCTTGGTTGTGCTATTTTCCTCTGTGACCCCTTTATTGTATTCTGTTATTTACTGCTTTTATTATTATGATGTTCCTAGTGGGCCCTCGAAGCCTACTGCGTATGAGTTACTTCAGCAGTTTGTACTCATACTACACTTGCACATGTGCTGATCTGAGTATAGGTTCCCGACCATGATAACAACCAACTGTTCATGCAGTTTACATTTTACTTCAGAGATTTAGGGTGAGCTTGGCGTCTGGCTTTTAGCTGCCTGTCTTCGGCTTTGGCGTTCATATTTGATCTCCATATTTTTCGGAGACACAGTGTATAAGACATTTTTTTGGATTTCTTATTTCTGTACTTAGTGGTTCATTTGACATTGATACTAGGTTTTTGGCATTTATTTGATTCTTTAAGCTTCCGTATTTATTTATCTTCTGATTATTACACTTGTTTTTCCGCATTTGATATAGTAGTCCTCCGCTTCCGCTACGTACTACGGGGTTGGTCCTCCTACAGGTGGAATAGTAGCTTCCATCATGATCCGCGAAATTGGGTCATGACATGCAGTATGAGTACAAGTCTCCGAAGTAACCAGTACCTTGTAAGCTTCGAGGGACCACTAGGAACATAGCCAAAATAAAAGCAATAAATAACAAGAAGACAAGAAAATAAGGTCACATAAGCAAATAAGGCATCACAGAAGCTAGCTATTTAGATAAGAAGCAAGGAAGACAAATATAGCATGGAATCACCAACTAAGGAACACAACAAGATCTGAGTCAAGAAGGAAAGAATGTACCGCGGTCCTTGCAACAATATAGAAATAAGAATAGTAAATAACAGGATGGTGGATAAAATAGACAACAAGGGAATATGGATGGTATATCGATAACCTTAAGATACAAGAAGGGGATGATAAGGCAAGTAGAATAATGCACAAATAACTAGTAGAGTAAGACGACCTGAAAGTATGGACTATAAATAGAATAAACAGTAACTACAAAATTATAGTATGTGAATTAACACTACCAAATCCCCCATAAGAATGGCGACTTACATAGAAAACATGTGCACTGGTAGGCCTCCCGTATGACCAGGGACACACTGAAGCAAACAAGTGTAGTAACGTAAATACACACAATGAAGTAAGAAATCCTATGTGCGCTCCTCCTCTGGTACCCGTAGGCCCAACAGAGAGGACCCATGGAAGGGCTAACTAAGTTTTCCCCGTATATCCCTGTTCCGACCTATTCTCCTCCTCTGATAGTCGTAGCCTAGATGTAGGGTCTATGGAGGTACATCGACCATTCAAAATATCTAATGCTACATTAATCTCACATCCCAAACCACAAATCCTATATGATTCTCATAATCGAGCAAATAATGCCTCAAAGTAATAGTCTCATCAAGCAGTAATCTCGACAACTTAGGGCATCCTATGAATCAATATAGTAATATCACCAAGGTTACCAAGACAATGATATCATAATGGTCTCCAAATCAATGGGCATGATAAGTATAGAAAATTTGTACTCACTAATGTATTACGACGGGCTTAAGTGCCAGCGATTGTGCTCACTGCCAAATGAAGTCACACCTAAGTCTCAACATGTCACGACTCAATTTCACTGACCATGATGGCACCTACTAACCACTAGTAGGGAACCAAACCCTGTAGTCCGGAGCCGAAGCGGAGGACTACTATAACAAATGTTAAAGTATAACATAAGTCAAAAATGAATAATATTTTTCTTGCGAAAGTCTTAAAGAGTAACATAATCTACCAAAAATTCGTTATCAGTGTCGAAAGAACCACTAAGTAAAGATAGGATAACACTTAAGTAAATTTAGTACAACTGTGCCTCTGAAATACAATAGAGGTTAATAAAACATAAGTTCAAAGAGAAGCAGGAGCAAGCTGGATGCCAAGCTCACCCTGAATCTCTAATAAGAGTAAGATCCAAATGAGCAGCTGTTTGTATATCACAAATGGGAACTTGTACTCGGATCTACAGATGTGCAAGTGTAGTATGAATACATGGCTTCAAATAGTACAAAATGGGAAAACTAGATTGATATCACAGAAGCAAATAGTACAAAATAGGAAAACTAGTAAATCAAATACGAATAAATTATCACATAGACTGATATCGCTAGCTAATCACATAGAAGGATCTTAGGAAATGAAAGAAAACATACCCTGCATCCTTGCAGCAACATATGTGAAATATAACACAATAAATGGGAATTAAAGAAGAGAGGAGTAGAACATGGAAGGTATACCCGTAACCTCAAGTGAAAGGATAAATAACTGAATAAGAGTGTAAGGCAAAAATCCCACATAACATGAAATAACTGAATAAGAGTGTAAGGCACAAATCCCACATAACATGAAACAGTAAGTAACCAATAAGGTCAACTAAGCAGTAATAGAATAGTAAAGTAAAACAATTAAACGCTGACAAGTCCCCCATAAGAAAACGTAGCGTACACCGAAACATGCTCATCCATACACCCCCCAATTAGACCTATGAGCACATTAAAGAGAACACGTGCTAAAAAGTAACATACACATGATCGTTATTAGAGCCTCACATCCTAATTTCAGAATTGAAATGAATCATAACTGGCATCTTGTGCCCCACATCAATGTTATCTCACCGGCACCTTGTGCCTCATATAATTGTTATCCCGCCAGCATCTTTTGCCTTATATCAATGTTATCCCGTCGGCACCTTGTGCCTCATATTAATAATATCACTAGCCATACTCGGCAAGTCAAGGCGTACAATGCCAATGTATGGTAGTATCACCTAAGGTCCTCAGTAAATCAATATCATCATGTTTCCACAAACAATAGTACCATATATGTCAAACTTTCGTACACCGACGGTCTCAAGTCCAGTGCTGTACTCACTGCTGAATGGAGTCGGTCTCAAGTCCTAGCATTTATTAGTAAAAGATACTTCTCAGTGCTAGGATGTGAAGCCTGGACTAAAACAAGTAGAAATAATGTTACCGGGTACTCGATATGATGTCGAGGTTAAAACAATAAAAGATCATTACTTATATTATTATTAAAGTGTTCTCATTTATTTCTTCTTTCCACTATTAACTTTATCATCAAATCATCTGCTAGCCATCAT
>JBDJHY010907329.1:0-14788 GCA_039654485.1 Withania somnifera
TAGAATTTGAGATAATTCTCGACCGAGTTGCCAGGGATCCAAACTATCGGTCCCATCAAGTCATAAATGACTTGGGGAAACTACCGAAATGCCCTAGGATGCAAAACACTGCATATTTATCATAAATGACCTTAAGGGTCATTACAAGAAATGATCGTAAAATCTCAATAATATAATTCCTTATATTATAATTATTTTTTAGGACTCTTAGCAATACTATTCTGAGCTTATAAGGTGAGAAAATTAGAGGGAAAATGAAGATCCTTTGTCAAAAATGAATAAGAAGTAAAATATATAGGCCTTCCAGGCGGTGGTGTGTGATTGTGGCCACCACCCCCGTGATCATGGTGGGTTAAGTTGTTGACCTTAATTTGAATAATTGAGGCTCAAAATAGAAATGGAGTCTGATTTTGACCATCCATATATTAAATCTTTATGTAATCGATATTCTGAAAACAACAGAATATGCAAGGTCAAATATATTATGTAAGGCCCGAAGAAGCTATAAATATAAGGGAATTAGGCTATAAAATCTCCAAGGAGCTAAACTATCCATCCCGTGAATTTAAAAATTACATGGGATAGCTACGAAGCAACTCTAAATACAGAGAAGTTGTGGAAATCAAAAAGATGTTACCAAAGGCCATTACAATATCCACCACTAAAGAAACTTTTATCCATGAAAGTTAAGATAAGATGCTTATATGAATTCTGAAACAAATAAGAATATAAGGGTCACACAAAGAAATGTATGGGAGGTATCTAGTATATAACGATGAGGTACAGAGATGTGGATGAAATAGGGTATATGCCACTAACTTGGCAGGTAGAGACAATCTGTAGGCAACCCCCCTAATCTGCTCTGTTATCCCATATGGCCTTAAATGAGCTTATAATCATCAAGTTGATAGTACTAAACTCAAGAAGAAAAGTCAATAATCTGTGTATATCCTTTGACTACCCTGTGCAATGTGAAATCAAAATCAAATATGTACGATTCTATCTATTGCATCTTGAATCAAATACGAAGTCTAAGGTCAAATATGACACAACTATACCATCCCATCGGTGATTTACAACGCTTACCATACAAAACACCAAATGGCACCATCTAAACATTAGAATAACGATTGTCATCATATGAAGCTTTATCAAGGAAAAATGTCAACCCCAAATACTACCAAAATTGAGGACACAAGCTCGCAGTGAAATCTAAGGTACCTAAATTATCCACTTGGACAGGCTGCCAATCTATGGATGGAAACTCAGTATTGTACTATCTTCAACAAATCAATAAGTGAACTGGTTGTTTTTTTCTAAAATGATAAAAATTGGGATCTCATATAATTAAAGGAACTGTTGATGTTATGGTAATTTATGTCATATATTGCATTTAAAACTATGAAAATATGCATGTTCTTGAGTAAAATTTATGTTATTTGATGTGTTTGTTGTGTAGTCGCAGGGTAAATTTGATATATAGAAACTTAGAGCAAAACGTCAAAAAAATGGTGATTTCTAAACTCAGTTCTGGAATTTTGTACAATGCTGGGCGATTTTCCCAATATATGTCATCTAGAAGAAAGTTCACTGGCTGAGAGGAAAAGATCAGGCAAAGTATTGGGCGGTTCTCTGAACCCCATATAGTTTACCCAAGTGGTTGTCGTCCAAGCCAAAACTTACTAGTTGAAAAGAGGAAATAGACGAAAGGATGAATGGTTCTCCTAGTGACAGAAGATTTGTACAATGGGTCCCAACCAAATGGAATCCCACTATTTAGAAAAAGGAACAAACTGTGGATCAGGAAGCTTGTCTGAGGACAAATGAATTGCCTAATGTTTCGCCTAAACCTGAGACAGAATAAAATCCAAATTTATTTATTACAATTGTACCCATGCACTATAAATAGTTGTATTAGGTTATTTTGAAATATACTAGATTCGGAATTATTATTCTTCTCTACACAACTTATTTTATACCTAATTTTAGGGGACTACCATTGTTCCACTTTTTTCTTCCACAAAAACACAAGTGTGGGAATTATGAACTTGGATTGTTAATTGCAGTCAATTGGAAGGCTATTTTCTTGGTATGATACTTATTACATTTTCCACTTGTTCTTGTGCTTTAAAATCATGAGTATCTAACCACAACTCTAGGGTTGTGGGATCTACGGGTGAAGAAAAACTAGGATTTCAATACTATTATGGTTTTGGCATCCGATCAAGTGTATGAACACATAATTTCTATAGTGTAACAGATTTTTAGTGGTTGAAAATACTAGAACATGCCTAGTTTTAACTACTACTAACCTTGTGGTTCAAACTAGGAGACGAGATTATGCAAAGAAATTCGGGAATTAACCTCATCTAATGATTATTGTGGTAATAACGGTAATCATCTTGAGTTATTATGATGGAAATAATGTCATATTTTACAACCCAATCTAGGTGTAAAAGAGATTCATCTAGGATTATAGGTTGAAAACATATAGCTAAATAGCATTTTCACTATAAATAGCTCTGCACTTAGGAAAGATCGCAAGACTGTTAATGTTTATAACCCGAAGGTTTGCTGACCCTGGTGAATATAATCCTAGGTTCTCTCATCACTTGAATTTCTTTTATAAACTATTTCGATTGATACTTACATTCAACTGCGAACAACACTCTATTACAAACCAATCCCCATATTTACTTTTAATGTCGTGCAAAAATAACAACTAAGTGACTAAAATTTGAAACTAGGCCGAAACACGATACCATATTCCCTGTGGGATCGACCCCAACCTAGTTCGGTCCTACATTTGAAAAGTGACGATTTACACTTCTTTAGGAGGTATAATTTGAGGGTTATAAAATTTTGGCATTATTGGCGACGAATACGGTTATCGATAAAAGCCAAGTGCGATCTTATTCAGTTAATCTTATTTCTAGTTTTCTCTTTTGTTTGTTGTTTTTGTTTATTTTAGGTTACAAGTAGTGGATGCCAAATATCCAAAGCTCGAGTGTATCATTATTTCCATTTGATACCAAAATAAGATAAACATTTAGAAGGATGAACAGGCAAGATAACGCACAGCTATCTAAGCCCGATCAGGTGCCCTTACATGAGTCGCATAGAGGGGACCATCTAGATGCACCTCCTAGACCACAATCTTTGAGACATAATGAGGTATATGTTGATGATTATAAGGCAGACCCTGACAAGGCTGGTGCAACAAGGGAAATCATTGCTCCCTCATTAGCACCAGGTAGCAAATTCAACATCACCAGCACCATGATTCAGTTGCTAACCATGAATGGGTTATTTAGAGGGGTAGCTAGTGAAGACCCTAATTTTCATTTGAAAAATTTCACAGCGATTTGCAAATTGTACAACCTTTCAGGAGTAAGCCATATTGTCATTTTCTTAAGGCTTTTTTCACTGTCTTTGTGTAGAAAGGCCACAATATGTTTAGATGTCTTGACCCTAGACTCAAAAGCAAACTGGGAAGAGCTAAAAGAAGCTTTCCTAGAAAGGTTCTTTCCTCCCTCCAGGATGATAGTGCTAAGGAATTACATTACCAACTTTAGGTAGAGGAATGATGAGGCATTTCATGATGTGTGGTTGAGATTCAACAAAAAAATAAAGCAGTGTCCCACACATGGTTTACGAGATAAATACTTGAAGGAGACACGCTACCCAGCTTTGAATGCCCCCTCAAAGTTAGTTATGGATGGAATAAATGGAGGGTCCTATGTGCTGAGAACGTATGCACAAGTGTCACAAAAGCCTGACATAGTAACTAGGAACACCAGGGGTTGGAACACCAAGGAATCAAAAGTGTCTAGGGGTGCCAGAACTGATGATATATCGGCAGAAAAGCACCAAAAAGAGGAGGAACGTGACTAGGATATGGCACACATGAAAACACAAATAGAATTAATGTCTAAATAGTTGTTAGGTAGAGGCCATAAGAAGGTAAAGGTTGTTTCTTTCTAAAGGGTGGTATGAAGATAATGACTCAGATTCCAAGGAGGAGTCTAAGTTTATGCAGAACCAAGGGGGACCCAAAAAGGAACCCAAGATCGGAATTTCAACAAGGACTACTTAACAATAGATGAGACTACCAGTGATAAGGAGAAAAATTTTTAGAGGAATAAAGATGCATAGAAAAAAAGCAGGAACAAATTATATGTGTCGCCCAGTAATTGAGATAGAGGGGAGGGTACTTCCAGGATAAAGGATATGATTGGAAAAGTCTTGCATAAGTTGCAAGCTTATATTAAGAGCTTATAGTTAATTAATGTGAAGATCTCAAACATCAATCAGCTGATTAATTCACATTCCACCTCTATCAAGTAGCTTGAATTCCATATGGGACAAATATTCGCTTCATTAAACCAGTGAATATTAGGAATGCTACCCAGAAATACATTCCACACTCCTAACAAGAACATAGTTTGAGTGATATGTATAGACTAGTCGTGCTGCGACGTTAAATCAAGCACTAATGGGAGGCAACCCAATAATTTCATTTCCTTCTTCTTCTTATTTTCATTTAATCATTTTCTATGTTATTTGTGTATACATGGTCTTTTCTAGGTATTAGAGTAATTTGGGTGTAAGTGTACAGTAAAACTAAACATGTGATAACCTAAAAGGATAAAAGAATGGACAAATCATCCAATGCTGGACAAAACGCCCAATCCTACCATCCAAATAAAACACACTGGAATAAGATAAGGCCACAAATTGAAAAAATGGATGAATCATCCAAGGATGGAAAAAATGCCCAAGCTTAATGTCTAAACTAAACTACATTGGATAAGAATGAACCATAGATGGAAAGGTTGGATGGCTAGCCCATGCTTAGACAAACCCATCTGTGGTTCTATCCTAAGTAAGTTTAATTTAGAAATAGGTAGGGTATCTTTTATACAAAACTGACCCAACCCACCTTATTCAACCTTAAATACCCAAGACCCATGTTTTAAAATCAGTCTATTTCAAACATGGGCTGTAAAGAAATGATTGAGTCTCTCCCTCTTTCTCTTTTTACTTACCTACCAACCTCTCCACCTTTCTCAATCACCAAATTCAATCTATAAATACCCAAGTTGCAATTCAAACTTCATCACCTTCAACTCTTAATTACTTTAAAACAAACACTGTCTTGTGAGTAAGAAATAGATAGTTCAGTAGTAATGTAAGTTTTATGTTTAAATTGCTATATTATGGTTATTGATTTTTAATATTGTTCCATTGTTGATGGGTGAAGTCTGAGTAGACCTAGGCTTAGAAATTTCAATATTGCTAAAGTAGCTTGGTTTTGTAGAACTAGTTCTTGTTTTTATTGTAAAAATCTTAATGAAAGGTACGAAAATACTAGGAAAAACGTTAAAACTGGTATCAATATAAAATTGGTGTCGGAAAATACTAAGTTAAGAACTAGATGGTGTATGGGAGAACATTTAGGTGAATCTTCTACCTTGAAATGAACCACCTAATATGTCACCCAAAAAAACTATTTTAGATTATTTTGTTGTAAGACAAATCGATGATGCATCAGACGAATCGTCTGAAAGGATGCAGATCGTCCAAGGTTTTGCCTCTCCTTTAGATGATGAGTTGGAAAAACCATATAACCTTGGATGGATCTCCCAGATCCATCATCTTTACAATAATCAAGATTATGGAGAACAAACGACAGAGAAGGAGAATTGTCTCATGTAAGAAAAAGCGCCTATGCTTCCATCTAAGACTGTTTATTATGTTTCCACTATTTTTTTCATCTTGATAATTTTTGTATTGACATTCATTATCTTACCAAGTAACAATGGCTCCAAAACTCACATAGCACATAAGAACAGAAACTGGTATATCTCGAGGGCTATAAGATAAAAAGGATAGCCCAGAACAACACATTATAAGGATGTAAACGCGAGATGCTCAATCTCCAGCTGAACTATCTCATCCTATATCAGTTATGAGTTCCTCGTCTGAGGAGGAATCAGGTGATGAGTCAAGGGATTCATCTGGGGAAAAAAGAAGCAATAATAGTAGTAGTGCAGAAAGCCCCATACCACTACCTTCTGTAGCCCCATATGCACACTTATGGGGTATATTTATCAGGTCATCAATCCCAAAAATCATAGAGTATAGGGATGAGTCCCAATGGACCATACTCGGTTCTGATAAGATTTTTGTTGAGGGACTGCACACTAATGCTAAGGGTCATCTCAAAAGAAATATTACTGAGGAAGTCAAAATTGTGACCATGCACTTGCTAGATTATCCAGAGCTTGAGCAGGTATTCTAGGACTATCGATTTAGCTAGATAAACAACCCTTCTAGTCAACACAACCCTACTATAGTTCGTAAATTCTATGCAAACTATAAGCCTCACCTAATGTGCATAGCTTCCAAAGGCCAGACACTATCTGAACTGTGCGTGTTGAGTTCTGTTATAGTGCGGAGAGTGGAGGTATATATCTCCAAACAAACGATCAATAGAATATTGTTTGGCCCTGATTATATTGATTCGAAAGACTATGTGTATAGGTATGTCAACCAGATATCTCAGCAAAAATGGTTCGCCCAGATACTGACAGATACAGAGCCAGCATAGTTGAACAACCCATGTTTCCAAATCTAGACTGGATCATTGAGTTTCATAGTAAGGTTTTGGTAGGCGGTGGCATGAATGAGGATCCAAATGACTTAGGGAGACAATGGAATGACAATGATGTTATTTTAGTTTCTTGTCTTGTTTTTGAATACAAGATGAACTTTTTCATGCTAATTTCAAAAGATATGTGGATGCACGCCCTGAGTGAAGGTACAACTTGTCCTTATTCCTACTTAATTAATGAACTATGTCAGGTGCCAATTCTCCATGGGATTGATGTGGGCACTGATAGCCTCAATACTTATGACATTGAAAGGTCGAAGAGATATTATAGAAGAAGAAATAAAAGGCAAAAGAGTGGAGTATCTTCCAGTTCCTAAACAGGTTCGAAAGACCCAGTAGGCACAGATCCAACTGATGAAGTTGATATGTCTTCTATGTACCGGGAGTCAGGTAAGTCTAGGACACAAGGCCTACCACTCATCCATCCTACTGAACGCCTTCCACCTTCTATTTTCAACTTCACCTTGATGAATTTTGCAAAACTGGTCAGGCGGTGAAGAGGAATGAAAGGTAGTTGAAGATATTGTCGGTTTAGGTCTAGTAGCTTATGGACCGAAATATTAAAGTATCTATTGAGCCATATGATACAATACAAGCCCACATAGTCAATATGGAAGAATGGATGATTGAACGTCTCTGCCTTATGATCCTAACTGATTAGGAAAGATTTCGATGTGAGATAAAGAAATTGAAGGTGGATGTCATGTTATTACAGTAGGTCCACCATCCTAATTCTCCAATGGCAATAAATTTGACTAAGTTTGATGAAAAGGAATGTGTTATAAACTTGGATGAAATGCAGTTTAAGGGCAAGGCTGTGATGGTAGGGGGAGATCACACTTATGACTCCAGTAAAAATAAGAAATAAAGCATAGAAGAAGTAGCATATATGAGGAGAAGGACTTAGAGAAGTCCTTACGAGCATCTCAGGAGACTTATGTACTCGAAAAGGATAGGGAGAAGAGCATAATTTATGGGTATGTCTGCTAGTACATTGTCGGATGAGTCCAAGCATATAGGATTGGCACCTATAATGGCTGACGATTACACTAGAGTAGCAAGTACAGGAGTTGAATAGCCAACTCGGTGTAGACTCGAGGCGTATGGCACAACATAGGTTGTTTCTATGGTACACATCCTAGTTCTCACTAATGCTTCATTTGTATATACATTGGGGACAATCCAAGGTTTTATGTGGGGAGCGGGTTGTACCTATTTTTTATAGCCTTTGGTTTTAATTTGATTTTTTTTGTTTTTTATTTTCATTCATTTAAGGTTTTTTTTACCATGTTCTTTCCCTGCAGTACATGCTATCTAGGAGAACTGGCATGTTTAGGGTATAATTTTATGTTTTGATATATTTTAATAAACCTAGATACCCGTGTATATAAAATATTTTAGTATCAAAAGTTCATTAGCTTATGTGAAGTGTTAATTGTACTATATTATGAGCTATGAAACATGAGTGATGTTGATTGCAATTGTATAACTTGAATTATTTGTGTAATAGTTTAGGTTGATTTGAGTTGTCGACTTTGAAATTGTGGGTGAGTAAAACTATTCTATTATTTTTGTGTATGCGATATCTAGAACTTGCCCGGTTCAATTTGAGCTACGTAGAAAGTACGTTGATTTAAAAGTGATCCTAGGACTTCTTTGATAAACCTCTAAGACTTAAAAGAGTCCTTGAATGTTGAGTTTCCAAGATTGATCCCCATAACTATCCTTTTGAAATCAACCATCATCGATCCCTAAAAAATGAGAAGTAGTTGTTGTGGCCCTTATTCTCTGTTGGACATTATGTACCTCAACTAGGCATTGTAGCCTAGCTTAAGGGTGTCTATTAAGAAAACAGACTGCACAATAAGGCGATGTAACATTCTGTATTGGTCCTAGTTCGATTGTGAATAAAGTGTCATCAACCTAAGTTGTAAATTAGGTTGAGGGTGGCTCCCACAAAGCCTTCTTACAAATAAATGAGAATAATATACATATATTTATAGGTATAGAGTATAAAAAAAGGAAGAAGACTAAGTCACATAAATGAAATTCTTTGAGGCTACATAAAGAGAGAAAAAATTGAAAAAGGGCCAATAAGAATAGAGAAAGGGGGTAACGGAATGAGTTGAGTCAGTCACTAAGTGCCCAAATAATGTCGTACCAGCACTCAAACCTTCATTATAAGCCAAAGAAAGTACTTATGTGATTCTTTTTAACCTGCTAAAAATCGAGTTATAATTGATAAGGGAAAGCCTATGATTGTTGTATGCATAATTAGATTTCTTTCTGGGAGTAAGATGATACATTCCTGGTCCCATGGTAAATTAATATTTGTAAGTGTGCAGGACTTATTTGTTGTGAGGGAAAGTAAATGCTTAAATCTATTATGAATAAGTTACTGCAGTGATTTTAGGGGACATAAGCCTTCCAAGATCTCTTTCAGTGCATTGCTCAAAAGTTGCAGTTAGTAGGTAAAAATGGTTAGCCAATGTAACATGACACCTAATGATTGATTGGTGCGGAGTTGAATTTTGTACTGGGGTGTTGTAAGTGTTTAATGTTTGTGTTTTATTATTGGTTGAGGACAAGATAATTTTCTAGGTTGAGGATGTTGATGTGACAGTATTTTACATCCCATATTGCACTTAAAACTATTAGAATATGCATTTTCTTGAGTAAAATTTGTGTGATTTGATGTGATTGTTGTGTAGTCACACAGTAAAGCTGATACCTAAAACTTGGAGAAAAATGTAGGAAAAATGGATTTTTTTTAAGTCACTTTAGGCATTTCGTCCAACCCTAGGCGGTTTTCCCAAGATGTGCAGTCCCGAAGAAATTTCACTAGCTAAGAGGAACAGATCAGGTGAAGTATTGGGCAGCTCTCCCAACCCCAGACGGTTCTCCCAATAGATCCCACTATTTAGAAAAAGGAACATACGGCGGCGGCTCATCTGAGGATGGACATCTCACCTAATATTCCTCCCAAAACCTGAGTGACATTAAATTCCAAGTTTCAGATATTACACTTATACCCATGCACTATAAATAGTTGTATTAGGTTATTTTGAAAGATACTAGATTCATAATTATTATTCTACTCTACACAACTTATTTTTTTACCTAATTTTGTGAGACTGCAATTGTTCCACCTTCTCTTCCACAAAAACACAAGTATGGGAATTTTTCATCTTGGATCGTTAATTGCGATATAATTGAAGACTATTTTCTTGGTATGATACCTATTACATTTTCCACTTACTGTTGTTCTTAACAATCATGAGTAGCTAACCATAACTCTAGGGTTGTGGGATCCAAAGATGAAGAAAAACTAGGGTCTTAATACTAATGTGAATTTTTGATCCGATCAAGTGTATGAACACATAATTTCTACAGTTTAATAGATTTTTAGTGGTTGAAAACACTAGAATATGGATATGTTTAACTAGTACTAACCATGTGGTTAAAACTAGGAGATGAGATTATGCTAACAAATTTGGGGCATAAACCCTCATATAATGATTATTGTGGTAATAAGGGTAATCATCTTGAGTTGTTGTGATGGAGACAATGCACTCTTTTGCAGCCCCATCCACATGTAAAATAGATTTATCTAGGATTATAGGTTGAAAACACGTAGATAAATAGCACTGTCACTATGAATAGCTCTGCACGTAGGCAAGATCGCAAGACTGTTAATGTTTATAACTCGAAGGTTTGCTGACTAGTGAACGTAATCCTAGATTTTCTCATCATTGTGAGTCCTTTTATAACTTACTTTTATTGATACTTGCATTCAACTATGAACAACACTCTTTTACAAACTAATTCCTCCATTTAATTTTTATATCATACAGAAATAACAACTCCAACCTAGTTGGGTTCTTTATTTAACCAGCAACGGTTTACACTTCTTTAGGAGGTGTAATTATAGCGTTATCACCTCTCAATCATAATAGTATTAAGACTATCTACACATCTCTGTTATGACTAGGTGTATGGAGTCTATGGTACAATGGGTCTCGTGAAGAATAATTTGAAACAAATCACTAAACCTTAAACCACAAAATAGTGTCCATGCATACACGCCATGAAACCTAACATAGTCTTGTGGGAGAAACTCCAAGACTATGAATTTCATGGTTATAATTGACCTACAACATCACGAACTCAATAATTCAAAGGCATTTGATACCAACCAGCTAACCAACAATACTAGGTACCATAAATGGCAGTTTTCCTTGCATGCAAAGACAACCCTACTCTTGACCTAGAGATTAAAACTAGAATAACTCTATGAACCTCGATCACCAATATCAACCTACCAACATAAAATCAACTGGGAATCGGGTGGAAAAGACATCTGAAACTCAAGGAAACGATCACCCCAAGGTATTTTGTAGTCTACTCACATACTGACAATAACCTTAGGTCACAAATGTAAACTTGATTGTCGTTCTCTCATATCAAAATGATGTAACAAACTAATCCATCGCTCTACCCAAAATTCAAATACCCGAAACGATTTGTCATCACAAACTAAGAATTGGAATGAATCCCAACTAATCATAACTTGGAACCTAAGAGCTTCTAGACTTCCATATAGAGAGAAAAATCACAAAACTGAAGCCCAACTTCTATATAACCAATCACTAGTCCAAACACAAGAAGTAGCAGCAGAAACCAAATCAGTATCTACTCACAAGGACCAAGCCTATACGGATGCATCAAGCAACTAAGACTTGAAATGTATTACATAACCTAACATACCAAATCCTATGGAATACCTCAACCTCGATCCACCACCGAAGAATAAATGCCTCCTTCCAGAATATTCACATGCCTACAAGCACGAAGACTAACAACCAGCAAACATGAATGAGGGGACCCAAAAGGAAAAAGTTGAAATGCCATTTAAGCCTGACATGGGTTAAGGAGAAAAATAGATATTTGTAAACCAATCGAGAACTGAAGGAAATTGATAGAAGAAGTTATTCATTTACTAACAAGAGCTACCTACTCTGTTTCTCTAGAACAAAAATATTGAAGTCATGGATATTGCGGGTCAAAAACTAGAGCTACTGAATAGCTTATAGTTGGAAAAAGTGGCATAGTAGGATAATAGGGAATTTATCCACAAGAATGAAGAATATATAAAACACATAAGGTTAAGAAGAACTCCTAAGGGACTAACTTCCTCACTTGAATATAAAGCAGATCCCAATCAACAACGACTTAAGACCCCATCACCCTACTGAGATACACCGATCATGGCTAAGGTGGAATTGCAATATAATAATCCTATATCTGGGGAGAATAGGGTAACCTAACCATGCTCGAAAAAATCACTAAGGCCACCTATCAACTCCTCTATCTCACAACATCTACAGGAAAAACTATCCAAGTAACTCAAATCCTTCACTAGGATCCACTACTAAAAAGTTCCCTTTTCCTACCCGGGGAAACAAAAGTGACCCTATGAACAATATCCACCACTCAAGGTAGGAGAAGATACGGGTTCTCAAATCTCACATAAGATACAGCAAGGACCACCTAAACAAAAGGAACTCATCCTCTGAATCACAGAACCACAACATAACAAGGAATCACAGGCACCTCCCTAGGCTAAAAGACAAGACCCAGCTCACCAATAAGAATCACAAGGCAGTCCCATTAAAGAACCATAAAAAAGAGGGCCATAAACAGCCAAGGTCTAAAAGTAAGGCCTAAACCCAATATATGACACAACATCACCAAGGGTAAGGCCACTCATGCTAGCACAAATAAAGTAAGAAAGAAAAATATCATATTCCTTCCCAAGTTAATGTAAGACAACTAAGCTGGGAATTTAATAAAGTTCCTTCATAAATAAATCTCAAAGTTAGCTAACCCAAGACACCCTATACTATATCACAAAATGAACGACAGGACACTTCTAAAAGATTCTATTTACCTACCAGACAAAGATATCAACAATCAAGGCACTTCCTAGCCCAAAAACTAAGTCCTGTGCAAAAATAACAAGAACGACTAATGCCATCACTCGGTCTAACTGACTATTGAGGCAAGGCTACAACTGTTGTCGAATTTATGGATCGACTTTGTGAACACTCTCTATCTAAATGACCTAATTCACCACACTTATAAAAATGTTGGCTCCTTCTCTAACTGGGACCACAAACTGAATTGCACTAGCCACTAAGGCCCTGTGAACCTGAAGATGCTCCTTTGATAGGCCATCTACTTTGAGTACCTGAGCCTCTATCGCCAACTAAGAAAAGTTTTGTACAAGCTGACTGACTGACCCAGCTAGCACTATTTCTAAAGTCTCTGACTATTATTTCCCCTACTCATAGTCTAGTTATCGCAGAAAGATCCTAAGAACTCGAAGGTAAAACTGAATAACCCTAATTGGAACCCTGGCTACTCAACCCAACATTTTGTGATAGAAGAACCCCAAGAACGGGGAAATCCATGGACTTATGTACAAACCCGTTATATATGAATCAATCCCCAAGATTTTAATCCTTCTGGCCCAGAGATTGATCACTCTCAGCCTTGGTCATCCATCGAATTTCTTGACACCAACCACATAGGTCTTACCATAAGCCTCTCCAAGGGCCACCAACTGCCCGAAGACATATCCAAGGGTACGTCTTGCTGCCACTAAATACTGTATCCTCAATCAGATCACCAAAACCAACTCTTTAAAAAAGTCCAACACCCTTCCATATCTCGTAGCATACAATGTAGGGATATGTCTAGTCATACTATCAAATGATTTTGCATAGTCCCAAACTATCAAAAACCCTTCTAGAAACCAAAAAACATACCCTCAACTAATGATCCTCTCAAGACACCCACTGGTACTTCTGAATGAACTCTGGTGCTCCAAGGAACTTGTATAACAGTAACTTTTGTTGGAGCCTAGGTGATGCCCAAACTCTTTGTTTGATGATATGGTCTTCAAGAGATTGATTCTGACATTAAAACTCTAGGAATGCCTACAGAAACGAATTTGGTGTCCACCAAGGGCCCCTTTCTAGCCATCTTGAAAGGGTATAGTTGAATGAGATGATAAGTAACCCAATGACCATATAATGCACATAAAGAGTCAAGAAGTGAGTGATTTTCCTAAAGAGTTCCCTTAAACTTCCCATAGGTAGGATGAAAACATCTGCATACCGATCTACGGGACTCTACCAAATTGTTTCTCCTATAGCCAAAGACACTGGTGAAACTAGAGCCCTAATACATCTCTATCACGACACAAAAATTGAGTTATGATGGCATTTATATCGTACCTATAGATAAGACTAAACTCTTCCTAGAGCATTAAGAGATGGGACAATACCAAGTGTTAAAACAAAATAGAAGGAGAATAAGAGAAGAAGAAAAAGTGGAAACTAAAAATACATACCAGAAAGTAAATACCCCAGCACCTATTGTCATGGCTATCGAGCATCTATATATAGAATAGTAAAAAATACAACAAAAAATAGGATAAAAACTACAGATAGCTATCCAGACTCAAACTAGAAAAGCTGTAAAGATAGAAGGAAGATCATCTAGAGTGAATGCTTACTGCTCACCATATCTCCTAAAACAAAACCAACTAGCTCACACAATTGCATCCACTCTACTGACACATACAATGACCACATCACCAAAAGATGTAGAAGTGCAGTAGGAGTACCAAAAACTACGGGTACCAGTAGGCATCATAGGCCAACAAGGAAAAAGTAAGCATAAGCAAGGTAAAAGTAATCATAAGAAAATTAAGAAATAGCACATAATGAACAACAAAAAAGAGATAACTATAGTAATAGCTACTAAGTGCAGTGAAGGATCATGTATTAGTGTGTGTAGCATCAGCCAACAAGTATGAAAGAAAGTCAACTATTAGGGTATAATGCACAGAACCTTTCCCATAAGTAAATCGTGACCTAACACAACATGTACCTAGAGCTCTAATGCAACTACCACAAGAAAGGACCAATAAGACAATACAAAACCATTAACAGACTAAGGGTACAATAAATACAGCAAATGTACTAATGGTACCTAAAAGAGACAACAAGGAGCAATAAATTCTATTAGCAAACAAACTTGGTC
>JBDJHY010907438.1:0-14787 GCA_039654485.1 Withania somnifera
TCTTCTTCTTCTTCTTCTTCTTCTTCTTCTTCTTCTTCTTCACAACACAGAATAACAACTAGGCTTCTTTAAAGAGCCATTTACTTCTATAACACAACAGTCTTAGTTTTTTAAACACCAATGTTCTTATCTTTTTCTACTTTAAAGTACCATTCACTTTAAAAATACAAGACAACAACAAACAGAACAATTTTCTAAACACAACATTCTTACCTATTTTTTTCACTATCCTTCTTCTTCTTCTTCTTCTTCTTCTTCTTCTTTAAAGTGCCATCCACTTCTAAAACATGAAACAACAAATAGGCTAAAATACATTATTTTTTAAAATATATTAATTTTTTAACAACATATTCTTCTTCTTCTACTAATTTAAAATAAAACACTAGTTTTTCATCTAAATCACAAAATATAAACTACTGAAAGAAAGAAAGAAGATTTACCACACACATTCGAAAACTGAAGAAATTCTAACTTTGAATATGAACAATGAAGGGGATGACGATGGGGTCATAGTTACTGTGGAGTTGCTAAAAATTGAAGAAGTCCTAGTTTAGTATGAAACTCTAATGGTTGCAGTGGAGTTGATAAAAGTTAAAGAAATCCTACTTTAGTATGAACGAAACTATAATGGTTGCTCCGCATTAGTTGTGGTTTTAAAATCCTAACAGTGGAGTTGCTAAGGAGTTGTTGAAGTTCTTTTAAGTTCTTATAGAAAGAGGCGAAGGTCAAGAGTTGTTGATAGCGCCATTTTGATGTAATATCGTGAATGACGGTTCACTGAAAAGGTAATAAATATATATAATAGATTTACCTTTTTGAATTTCAAAGATGAGTTGGGTTGTTTTTATATTTTTATAAAGTTTAAAAATTTCAAAAAAAATATTTTGATGCACAATTAACTTAATCTTCTCTTAATTAAATATTTGACCCCATCCGGTCAACTTTGTCAGCTTTTGTTAATTGAAAACTTAACTGTCACCAACTCTAGTAACATATCATTTTTTGTATCATGTTTTTATTTCAATATCTCAAATTACAACTATTTTTTATTCTTATACAAAAGGCTTTCTATAATCACTAGAAAATACTATTCAAAAGTATTAGAAAGTTACAAATAATATTTAAAAAGTTTATTATTGATGAGAATCTAGTGCATCATATTAGAGTAGGTGGATGAAGTGGAGGCTTTCTTCCAAAGTTTTATGTGAGAAGAAAGTGTCACCAAAGCTTAAGGGTAAAATCTACAGAGCCACGAGGTTTGACCTATCTTGTTGTTTGAGACAAAGTATTGACCAGTCAAGAATGTACATGTTCAGAAAATAAAGCTAACAGTGACGAGGACACTCGAATGAAAGTATGAGTATACTAGGAGAGATATGATGAGCGAAGTTGTTCGAGACAAGATAGGAGTGGTCTCTATGGAGTATGAAATGAGAAAAGTGAGGTGAGATAGTTTGAACACGTGAAAATGAGGCCTGTGGATGCACCAATAGAGAGGTGTCAAAGGTTGATTATTTGGGGGGGTTTGGAGAGGTAAAGATAGGTTGAAGAAAGAATTAAAGGTAGGTGATTCAGCATGACATGGCGCGATATGCCTCCAACTTACTAGAGAGTTGATCTTAAAGAGGAGGGTTTGAAGGTCAATAATTAAGGTAGACAATTAGTAGGTAGTTGAGGGTTGTAGCACCTTTTGTAAGCTTTATGTGGGAGAGTTAGGAAGCTAATCTCTTGTTCTCCGTTCTTGCACAATATTTTGTATATATGTTATTTTTATTTATCGGATTGTTCTTTTGTTACATATATTTGTGTGTGTTCTTATTGTTATTTGTTGCTTTATTAGATCTCTTTATCTTGCTATTTTGTTGTTATTATTTTTCTCCCTTTCATAATTTAGCCACACTTCTTTTGAATCGAGGATCTATCGAAAATACTCTTTCTACCTTCAAAAATAGAATAAAGTTTTAAGCACATCTCACTCTTCTTTGGATTTCATGTATGCAATTACATTGGGTATAGTATTATTATTTTCATTATTTTTTTAATATATAATCATGACATTAAGAACATAATAATTTTTCTTCCAAACTTTAAGTTCGGAATTAAATGACAGTACAACTTTGTTGATATGGTAGAACTTTGAATCAAAATGATTACTTACATTTATTATTTACTAGTAAGATTTGTGAGAACAAAAACCAAGTAATTGTATTGCAACAACTAACTATCATTTTATTAATTTAAAAGAAGCTTTCTCAAGTTATATAGTAAGATATTAAGTTGTGATATGCAAGGTTATAAACTATAAACATATATATATGACTAGCTATACAAGAAACATAAAATTTTGTGGACCTCTTATAAGTCTAAATCAGATGAAGTGAATTTATCCGATTGAGACGTTGTTAATTGATTGAGATAAAATGATCCTTTTTATAGTCTTATCTTAAATTACCTGTGATAAAAACTAATGGTCCATATTATTAAGATATTCTCTTCAAGATAATTTTTTACCTTTTACCCATCGTTGTGCCATGTCGATTATGAGCTTTTGGGCCTTCCTGTAATTTGGTTATTTACTATTGTATAAATAAAAACAGTGCTAATCTGGAGATATATGTAAGAAAGCGGATAAGGTGTTAATGCACTCAGGGTCTCTTTATTGATTGAAAGAAGGATAACTAGCTTATCACACATCTTTATCCACTACCTTCACAAATACTGGGGAAAAAAAGAGAGTAAATTATGAAGTCGTTATTGCTTTTTGTGTCTAAATTTTATTATTTCCATAAAAAAAAAAGAAAGTAAAGAGTGACTAAAAGTGAGAAGGTATCTGCATGTTGCTTAGCTTGGAGGTCACCAAGGAGATATACAGCAGATCGTGCATGTTTTCTGTTTTCACATTGATTTAGCTTTACATTATTACATAAATAAATGTCATATTTTTATTTTATTTGTTGTTTTTAATGTATTAGTAAAGATTATACGTTTTTATATTTTATTAACATTAACTATTTCTTTCAATACTTTTTATGATCTAAAAGCAGATATTAATAATAAATAAACAAAAAACCAATTATGATACATACACTATTCTCTTCTGAAGTATCTGCAAAATCTAAATTGAATAAGTACATATATATATTATGATCGTATTTAGATTTTTCTGTAGTAGGGGTCCTAAGGGCACGTGAGAGAGAGTGTCAGCTCGCCATGTGATTTGCTTTTGGTTCATGTCCAAAGCCATAACTAACGGTGGTCAATGCCACGTGTCATGTAATTAAGGGAGACACTTCATTTTCATTTTTTATTTTCTCACTCTTGACCTTTTTTTTTTTTTTTTTTAAATCTTGTTTTGCTTCTTAGCTTAAGCATCCAGCAACGTGAGAGCACGTGGCTCCCCTATCACGTGACACTCTAATTTTATTCACCGCACTTTTGCTCCTTTTTGACACAACTCACGTGACTCAGACGCTTCCCTTGCTTAAGTTGCTCTGCTACTCGGCCAGTGTGTAGAAAATATTTGTTACCTTTTGATTCCGAGAGTTAATTTAATTTATATTGAAATTAATTAAATTAATAAAAATATATTTTAAGATATTAATTAAAAATTATATTGCTTTCTTTTTAAAATAAAAAATATTTTAAAAAGAAAAAAATAATATCCCATTCTAATTTAATTGGGATGTTATTAATGCAAAATCTAACTAGTTTTCTTCTCCACTCTATTGAAGTTCAAAATTTAATAAAACCTTGACCCTAGTTCTCTCTTCCAAATTTATATATTCAAATATATTTCCTCGATATCCATTTGTTGATTGTTATATTGACTATTAGGTACGAAGAAACTAAGTGATGGGTCCTAGTGCCAAACAAAAGTTAAAAATTTGGGTAAATGAAATTAATAAAAAAGAAAATTAAAGGAAAATATTATGAAGTAAAGAGAAAGAAATATTATTCAAATGATTTATTTGGACTATAGAAACACAAATAAAAAAATACTTTGAAAATCTTTTGGCGGGCCCATAGTTCGTGCATGCATAAACAATAAACACGCAGATGTAGGCCTAATCTAACAAGGCAGGGAATAGATTAGACAGAGGATTAAGACTGAATTTTCACCCCGCAAAGGACTTTGGTTGTGATAGAAAGAAAATAACGAACTACAAATTTTCGACAACAGCTTTTCTCAGTATTTGATGAAATGATTAATTAATGGAATATTGAATTGTATGTATAATAGGTTGTTAGTAACTTAGTATTTAGAAAAAATAAACGCAAAGCTACTTAATTTCTAAAAGATAAATTTACACTTACTTGCCGAGCTTCGAGTCTCTTTACAAAAATTAAGATTTTACTCTCCCGTCTTTAAATTAACAGTATTTTAGTTCAAAATATGTTGTCGCTTCAGGAATTATTTCCAGACTAAAGGTGACAATGTGCTTAATATTAGAGAGGTATACACGACATTTAAAAGGAAAATTTATCTACTTCCATTAAATATGAATAATTTAATAAACTATTTCTTATATTTTATTTTCTTAGTGGTTATAAAAAATAAAAAAACTAAAACGACAGTTAAATCAAAATGTATGAAATAATAATTAACACAATTAAAGAATTTGATTATATTATAAGCAATCATATACATGCCACCTATCTTTTCTACAGTATAATATAGTAAAGGGGATATATATGTATTATATGTATGCTATTAACGGAAAAAAAAAAAGAATGTATGCTAACATCGTGTGAGTCCGTTGAGGTTGTCAGTGGTCTCTATGGGATCTGTCTTATCGTATTCTCGGAGATTTGGTCAAATTAAGTGCAAACTAGGAGTTTCTAAAGTTTTTTAGATTCGACTTGTTTGAAACAAAGAGAGTCCAAGAAGGGATTCGAAGCTTCCTATTTGATCCATGTTTGATGTCCAATTTGCAAGAAACACGTAACAATTAACTAAATTTAATTGAATCGCTATTTTTATATTATATAAGGGAATTGATGATTTTTAATTAAATGTTTTATTATAATTGATATTAAATTGGTTTTGTTTGAGAATTATTAGTCTTTAAATTAGGTGATCAGTTATTAGTTGTTTAATAATTCCTAGTTTTGTGGATATTTAGTCGTTTGATTCCAGCTAGAAAGGGGCAGTAGTGGAGTAATGCTTATTCTTTTATTTTTTATATTTCTGTTACTGTAAGGCTATTTATTAAGCCAGTATTTTCCCATTCAAGAATACAGTAAATCTTCTTTACAAATTCTCCTTCTTCTTTTACGTTTCTTTATTCACAACATCTGGTATCAGAGCCTGCACAAGGCCCTGATTTTTGGAGAAGCAGCAGTCTTCTTTGATAATAGCATCGGAGGAACAGTTGTGCAGCCAGCAATTCCGAAGTTTGATGGGTATTATGATCATTGGGCGATGCTTATGGAGAATTTTTTGCGCTCAAAGGAGTATTGGGGGTTGGTGGAAAATGGAATTACTCCTGCAATAGAAGGTGCTACTGATGCACATAAGAGGATTATTGAAGATCAGAAATTGAAAGATTTGAAAGCCAAAAACTATCTGTTTCAGGCATTAGATCGCACAATTTTGGAGACAATTCTGAACAAGGATATATCAAAAGGCATATGGGATTCTATGAAGCAAAAATATCATGGCACTACAAGGGTTAAACGTGCACAACTCCAAGCTCTTCGTAAAGAGTTTGAAATTATTCACATGAAGGCAGGGGAGTCAGTAAATGAGTATTTCGATCGAACTCTCATCATTGTCAATAAGATGAAAGCTAGTGGTGAGGCAATGGGAGATGAGGTTGTTGTTAACAAAATTCTGAGATCCATGATTAGTAAGTTTAATTACGTTGTTTGCAGCATTAAATAATCTAAGGATACTAGTATCCTAACTATTGATGAACTACAAAACAGCTTGCTTGTGCATGAACAACATATGAGATCTCATGATGAAGAAGAATATGCCTTGAAGGTCACTTACGAAGATCAATCTAGTTGAAGGGATAGAGGTCGTGGTGACTATAGAGGAAGAGGCAGAGGCAGACAAAGCTTTGATAGATCCACAACAGAATGCTACAAATGTTATAAGCTTGGACATTTTCAATGAGAATGTTCAAGCAAAGAATCAAACTGTGTAGAAACCCAAGAGGAGATGCTATTGATGGCATTTGTACAGAGAAAAAAGCTGGTATAGAAGATACTTGGTTCCTTGATCCGGGATGCAGTAATCATATGTGTGGAAAGAAGGAGTATTTCACTGACTTTGATGAAAACTTCTCAAAGATAGTGAAACTTGGGAACAATACAAGCATAACAGTAACTGAAAAGGGGAATGTAAGGATACAAGTGGATGACATAGTGCAGAAAATTACAGGAGTATTCTATGTGTCAAAATTGAAAAATAATTTATTGAGCATTGAGCAGTTACAAGAAAAGGGGTTAGCTATCCTGTTTTAGAATGACAAATGCAAAGTGTATCACTCGGAGAGACGCTTAATCATGGATAAAAAGATGTCAATGAATCGAATGCTCAAATTACATGTTGTATCTCATCCATTTGTGTCTGCTTGTTTTAGCACAACTATAGAAGAGACTGCTCAACTTTGGCATTGTAGATATGGACATCTGAGCTAAAAGGGCCAAAAACACTTCAAGAGAAGAAAACGGTGAGTGGGTTACTAGAATTGAAGTCTCCTTTAGAGCTATGCAGTGATTGTATGGTGGGAAAGCAACACAGAGCCTCATTTCCAAAGAAAAGTAATTAGAGAGCAGCACAAATCCTTCAATTGATCCATACTGATATTTGTGGACCACTCAATCCTAATTCCAATAGCGGAAAGAGGTATCTAATTACTTTTATTGATGATTTCAGTAGGAAAACTTGGGTTTATTTTTTTGCTGAAAAATCAAAAGCATTTGTTATTTTAAAAAATTTCAAAATCCATGTTGAGAAAAAATTAGGTTCAATTATCAAATGTCTTCACACTGATCGAGGAGGAGAGTTTTATCACAAGAATTTAAAAAATTCTGTGATGATAATGGCATACAAAGACAACTGACAGCAGCATATTCGCAGCAACAAAACGGTGTAGTTGAGCGCAAGAATAGGACGATTATTAATATGGTTCATAGCATGATGTCTTCAAATAAGGTTCCAAATACATTCTGTCCTGAAGCAGTAAACTGGATGGTGCGTGTTCTGAATCGGAGTCCAACGCTTGCAGTCAAAGACCAAACCCCAGAAGAAGCTTGGAGTGGAGTCAAACCTTCAGTTAATATTTTCAAATTTTTTGTTGTATTTCCCATGTCCATATTTTTGATAAGAAGAGAACGAAGTTAGATGACAAAAGCATGAGATGTGTGTTGTTAGGAGTTAGTGATAAGTCTAAGGCATATCGTCTTTATGATCCAAATTCGCAAAGAATTATAATAAGTAGGGATGTAGTGTTTGAGGAAAATAAGTTTTGGGATTGGGATCAGAAGTATGAACAATCAATTAAGTGTGATTTGGAGTGGAATGATAGTGAAAATGGAGCAGCTGAAACTGATTTAGCTAGAACTGATTTAGGAGAAGAGGAAGGTGAGACTGAATTTGATCAGGAAGTAGGAGAAGAGAGTTCTTCTTTGGGTTCTTTAAGTAGAGATAGTAATTCTAGCTCAGATGAGGGGAGAAACAGAAGACAACCTGGTTGGATAAAGGATTGTATGATTGGAGAAGGGCTTTCTAAAGAAGATAATGAAGCGCATTTGGTCATTTCCGTAAATGATAATCCTGTGCATTTTGAAGAAGCTGTCAAAAGTGAGAAATGGAAGAAAGCAATGGATATTGAAATGGAAGCCATACAGAAAAATAATACATGGGAATTGGTTGAACTACCTGAAGGAACAAAGAAAGTGGTGGGTAAAATAGGTCTACAAGACAAAGTTTGATGAAAATGGAAAGGTGGACAAGTATAAGGCTAGACTTGTTGTAAAAGGTTATGAGCAACAATATGGAGTGGACTATACTGAAGTTTTTGGACTTGTTGCGCTCATGGAAACAATTAGATTAGTTCTAGCATTTGCAATGCAAAGAGGGTGAGTTGTCTATCAACTAGATGTGAAGTTTGCATTCTAACATAGTGAATTGAGTGAGAACGTTTTTGCGGAGAAGCCAATTGGTTATATTCAAAAAAGAAATGAGAAGAAGGTGTACAGACTGAAAAAAGTGCTCTACGAATTAAGCAGGCGTCTCGTGCATGGTACAGTCTAGTGGAAGCTTATTTCAGCAATGCAGGTTTTGAAAAATACAATTATGAGCCTACTCTGTTCATTAAGAGCCTAGACAACAAAGTGGTAATTGTTAGTATATATGTTTATGATCTTATTGTTTCTGGTAATGATGAGTTTATAATTACTGAGTTCAAAGAGTCAATGAAGCATGAGTTCGATATGATAGATCTCGGGAGAATGCTATACTTTCTTGGTCTTGAAGGTTTGCAAAAGCCCAACAGAATTTTTATCAGTCAGCATAAGTATGCATTAGAAGTACTAAAGAGATTTGAGATAGATAAAAGTAATCCAGTTTATAATCCAATTGTTCCGGTTTGAAGCTTGTAAAGGATGAAGGATGTGTTAAAGTAGATAAGACTTATTATAAATAAATTATAAGAAGTCTTATGTATCTTACGGCTACGCGACCAGACATGATCTTTATGGTGAGTCTTATAAGTCGGTATATGGAAAATCCTACTGAGATGCACCTGCAGGTTGCTAAACGTGCATTAAGGTACTTGAAGGGTACATCTGAAATTAAATTTTTTTATAAAAAATAAAGAGATGAAGAACTTGTTGCCTACACAGACAACGACTATGCCGGGGACTTGGAGGACAGAAAGAGCACTTCAGGATACGTATTTCTTCTATGTTCAGGAGCAGTAGCCTGGACTATTAAGAAGCAACAAATGGTAAGTTTATCCACTACGAAGGCCAAATTCATTGCTGCTACATTATGTGTATCTCAAGCAATATGGTTGAAGAGGGTTTTGGCAAAGTTGAGTTGGAAGCAAGAAGAAGTTGTAACTATTTTCTGTGACAGCAGCTCGGCGATTAAACTTTTAAAAAATCCAGTAATGCATGGTCGCAATAAGCATAAAGATGTGATTTTTCATTTTCTTCGAGATCTGACAAAGAATGGCAGTAGTTTATTGTAGTTCGGAAGATCAAGTGGAAGATGTGAACCTCTTAAGCTTGAACAATTCTTAAAGTTGCGGAAAACCCTTAGACTTTGTTCTATTATTGATATAAAATGAATGTATTAAAATTGTTCAGTTTAAGGGAGGCGTTGTTAAGAATTATTAGTCTTTAAGTTAGATGGTCAGTTATTAGTTGTTTAATAATTCCTAGTTTTGTGGGATATTTAGCCATTTGATTTCAGCTAGAAAGGGTCAGTAGTGGAGTAATGCTTATTCCTTTATTTTCTATATTTCTGTTACTACAAGGCTATTTATTAAGACAGTATTTTCCCATTCAAGAATACAGTAAATCTTCTTTACAAATTCTCTTTGTTTTTACGTTTCTTTGTTCACAACAGATTTAGGTTAAAATGGAGTAAACGAACCAACTTATGACCAACAATGACTTCTCAAAAATTTCATAAATAACAAATATTTAGCTTTTAACAAATTTTAGTTGTTGAAAAAATTTCATAATTATAGATTATAACATAATTTTGATTTCTATACAACTTTTTAGTCAATTATATATTTGACCATTATATAAATTCGTAGTTATATTTCAAATATTATTGGAAGTTATTAAAATTCTAGTTATATATTTGACCATTATAAATTTCATAAATGACAAAATATTTAGCTCTTAATTACCTGAGCATGGTAAAAGCTTCATAATTATGGATTATAACATGGTCGCTATACAATTTTCCAGCCGCTTGTATATTTAGCCATTATATAAAACTGACAGTTATATTTCAAAATTATTGAAAGTTATTAAAATTTCAGTTGTATATCCAGTCATTATATACGACTATAATTGTATTTCAAATATATATAAACTCCTACCGATGATTTTTTTAAATGTATATATCTTTTTTAAATGTATACAATTATATATATTTGTAAGTAAGATTTGTATATGCATATTTATCCCTTTTTTTCATATACAACTAAAACTTAATGCCAATAAAGACAATTTATTTGTCTATATATAAGTAATATTTATAACATGCATTTTTAGTTGTTTATATATGCTGAGATAGCTAACGCATCTGTTATGTACAACTGTACATTTATCAGTAACATTTATATATGTATATTTTTTCAGTCTCTTTTCCATATATAATTGAAGCTTAATATCAATAAAAATTATTTATTTGTATATGTATAGGTAATATTTGTAATATGCATATTTCAGTTGTATATATATGCAGAAGTAGTTAACATATCTACTATATACCAGTTCAGAATATAAAACTGCACTATATACAAACTAAAATGCACATATTTTCTTACTGAATTCAACATACAAATGCATTACATATATACTTTATATACAATAACACCTATAAATAAAACTACACATTATATGTCAAAATATTTCCTTTCCATTGAATTCACGATGTCAGAATACACCAATGTCATTGCTGACCCGGTAAGGTTAGCTTATGTTGCTGCTGCATCTCTGAAAAAATAATGTGAAACTGCATAGATGAATACTTATGAACATAAAAATAACTAAACAAAAGTGAACAAATATTTAATTTTTACTCCTTATCCAGTCCTATTAATTTCACAGAGAAACACAAGAAAGTGGAGTAAAAGAAGAAAGCTCCTCAATGGTATCCACACATGGAACCAGGGACCACGGACAACATTAGATATGGAACTTATGGTCATACCTTTTGTCCTGATAACTTTATTTTTGGACAGTCTGGTGCTGGGAATAACTGGGCTAAGGAGGATGATAACGGTAACAATAAAGAGGAAGACAGTGAAGAGGAAGAGGTACCATGAATGAAAGTGTTTACGCACAGTGAGTAGTCATAAAATTTTAAAATGACATGAAATTTGGGAATGATTAGAGAGAAGTTTTATTATTTGTGCTATGAGAAGTAATTTTTTAAAACACACATTATGAATATTAATTATGGGCTTAGGTTTATCATTATAAGTGATTTTTCCGTATTGAAATAAGAAATGGGTCGTAGGATTAATTTTTAGAGTAACTTATAGAAAACCCACTATTTTAGGAATTAATTACTCTCTTTACAATTGATTTTCAATAGTACATAATATAGCATTTAATTTAATACGTGATATATTATATTGTCGCGATATATTGCAAACAAGTAATCCTCCAGATATAAATACAGTATGTTAAGTCGTTTAGATACGTAATTATACACGCGAAACATTGTAGACAAGTAACCCTCCAGATATATACAGACACATGTTAAGCTTCTCAAATACATGGTTAGACACGATGTGTAGTCCCTATATATTACATGGTTACACACAATACATTGTCTAACCGTGATATCACATGGTTACAACATATATCATTCAAAACTAATGGTATATTATGTAATTAATTTAAATTAGTAAATAAATAAATAATATAGTAAGAATATTTGAAAATTAATGCAAGTTTACCTTAATTTAGTTTAGGACTGAACATATGACTGAATAATGGGCCTAGACATGTTTAAGGCCCAATTAGTTAGAAAAAATATTTATTAGAGAGCAAGGGAATTGCAAATTTAATTCATTTTCCGAATATTCGGAAAAGAGAGCATAAAAAATTGTGAGGGAGGGAGGTGAACACAAAGACGCTTAAGGCTCTAGCTGCAAAAAATAATTGGAAAAGTACGAGCATGCCCGGTCCAAACTATTTATACTGAATACCTAGTGGCCAAAGTAATTACAAATATGTCTATACCTTCTTATTTAATTCATGACTATCAACATGACATTAGTGTCAGTAACATCATTAATCATTTATAATATAGGACTAAGCTCTTCATCAGTAAACAATGATACTCTATCAGTATTATATAGGACTAAGCTCTTTGAAAAGAACTAAATGAGGAATAATTAAGAGAAAAATATTAAACCACAAGCTTAATTATTAGCTTTAAATTAGTAAGAAAATATATTTTTATAATTTTTTTATCTTATGTAAACTAAAAAGATTGTTTTTACATTATAACTTTATTTTAAATTATTTTTAATTAAAATTAACTTGTAAAATTAACACAAAAATTTAAACATCAAATTTGAGCTTACACTCTCTTTGTCATATTTTTAAATAATTTTTTAAATAACTAAAGCATATCTCAATGATACCATACTGAGTATCTAATTATATTGTGATGGTATATCTGAAGAACTGAAGCTAAACTAAATGATACCAAGTCGGTATATATATTTGTTGTGGTGATATTATGAAGGACTGAGAAATACCTTATCGAAGAACTAAAGCATACCTCAATGATACCATGTCACTATATTGATATATCTAATAATATCAAGAATGATTGTGCAATCACATTGAAGGACTGAAGAAGAACCCAATGATATCATGCTAGTATATAGATACTATAATGACATCTGAAGAACTGAATTAAACTTCAGTGATATGATACCAATATGTAAATATACTCTGATGATATTATGGAGGCTTAAGGAGTGCCTCACTGAAGGACTGAAACTTAAATGACAGTTTATAGATACATTGGGATGATATCATTGAGGACCGATCCAAACCTTAATGACAATATGGTAATGTATAGAGATAATGAGGATTGAGTAGTCCCTTATTGAAGGATAGAAGTAGTCCTTCATAATACCATATCAGTTTATAAATATGATATGATAGTATCATGAAAGACTGAGGAATGTTGACTAAATAATTAAAGAAGTCTTCCATGATACAATCTTTTTATATCTATATACTAACATGGTATTCGTAGAGGACTGTTCTAGTCCTTCAATGAGACATTTTTCAGTCCTTCATGATACCAAACAAGTTTATAAATACGTTGTGAAAGTAACACGAAGAATTAAAAAATATTTTACTCAATAAAAATCAATAAAAGGTTTCAAAAAGGAAGAAAAAAAAGTGAATGAAATTAGATTATGGAGAAATTTTTTAAAAAAATAAGAGAAAAGACAAAAGTAAATAAAATAAGAAAAAAAACAGAAAAGGTTTTTAAAAAAAGTCAAACTTTAGTATGAAATAAGTCAATGGTTAAATATTAAATAATAATATGATTTGAGAAAAAAATAAATGAACGAAAAAGAAGAAAAAAGATAAAGCATAAAGAAAAAAAGAACGAGAAAGAAGAAAAGGTGTAGAGAAATAAAAATATGAACAAATATTTACAATATCCCTTTTTTCTTTTTTATATTTATGAAAAAGAATAAAAAAGGGGAAAAAATTAAATTATGAAGAAACTTTTTAGAAAAGGAACAATAAATAAAAAAATTTAAAAGAAAATAGAGAACAGAAAAGTATAAAATAAAAAAGCAAAGAAGGAAAAATTTACTATGGAGAAAGAAGAAATAGAAATTACATGGTTTGAGAAAACAATATAATTAATAAAGGAGAAAATAGAAAAAATAATAAATATAAGTAGAAAAAAAGAGAAAAAAAAAGAAAGAGAAAAAATATTATCAAACCCGTCCCAAAAGAGAAAAGTACGAAAGGAAAAAAAAGAAGACTAAACTTTGACGTCATGCGAAAGGGAAGAAAGTATTTAGGTAATATTTAAAGAGACAAAGTAATGACATATTTGAGTATAAATAATTTGCTTGTCGGCTTTGAAGTTTAGTCCATGAAGCAAATAAGATAAACTATTCAAGACTACTCAACTTCAAAGTCATTTTATCAAAAAATGACTTTTTTCAAAAAATCAGGTCTTGGAAGTTATTGGTGAGCTTGACATTGTGTGACCAACTGGAAAAGTTGAGAGGCGTCATTTTTCTGAATATGCATCTCCAGAACCTAAACCACAGTTCAAAGCATTAGATTTAGCCGAGGAATCAACAAAAAAAAGGGTGCAGGAATTACCTTTTATAGACACTGATGTTCGTGACACTAATCCTTCCAGTCAGCTAGAGATAGACCCTCTTAGCCACCTAAAGCACGAAAATATAATATTAAAGAGGTGGTGATTTGGTTAAAATTGGACACAGTAAAGAAGAAGGGACATATTACCTTGGTGTCGTTCATCCTTCAATATCAATAGAGAATGCTTCACTAGCCATGGATCCACAACAATGATAATCCAGAGAAGGAGCTCAGTAAAACAATGATTGAAAAGGCACATGCGAGGAAGCATCTTTAAAACGAGGGTGGTGATAGTGGAAATAGATGATTTCCTAATCCATTCATCTGATAATATAAAATGCACTAGACTAGACTGGGTCGAACCCGTTTTCTTTTTTTATTTTTTTGCTGTTTGGGTCATTTGGCTCCGATATTGTATTGATTTTGGAGGCTTTGAATTGATTTATTAATATAAAATGATCCAGCAGACCAATATTCATTTTTTAAAAATAAATCCATTTACTTCTTTTCAGAGAGCTTTTACTAAATATTAATAAACATCTATTTATTAATATTCAGTCTATTGATTACTATATTGATCTATTTTTTAAAAAACAGATCCACTTTTTAAAAGATGAATATTAGTCTGTGTCACGACCCGATTTCTCGGATCATGATGACACCTACTATACCACCAGTAGGAGAACCAAACCCCGTAGTCTGTAG
>JBDJHY010907545.1:0-14787 GCA_039654485.1 Withania somnifera
ATCGTTATCTACTTCTCCCGAAGGGACAAAGTAAACTCTCTCCCTAGGTATGACCCCAGGTTGAGAAATCTGTAATTGCTACTTGTTCATCCTTGGCACTTTTTTTTAAGTGCAATCCTCATGCACTCCTGTGAAACTTGTTGATGACCCGGGCTGAAGCTATTCCATGCTCTGTTGGAAACTTCATGATGAAAAGATAGGATGAACAAATTATGTTGGCAGGTTTTAACCAATCTCGTCCCAAGATGACATTGTAAGGAGATAGTGCATTGATTACATAAAACTTGACCATCATGATCTTCTGTCTGGGTTAGTCCCTTGTAGTAACTGGTAACCAGATGGCTCCTTCTGGAATCACCTCTCCTTGGGTAAAAGTTTTTAGCGGTTGATCAGACTGCCGCAAACTACCTCGGTCAATTCCAAGCTGGTTAAAACATGTGAAAAAAATGATAATGACAATAGAACCATTATCCACATACACTCAACGTACTTCTTTGTTTTCTATAATTATTTTTATGACCAAGGCATCAATGTGGGGCATTGCCTCGGGGACAACATCCTCCTCTAAAAAGGTGATTACCTCATCCGATTTAAAATGTTTGCATCGAGGTTCCTCTAAAGGTACTCTTCTCACCTCCGCATTAAGAGTGGCTTGCGACACCCTTTCCGGAAGTCCACAAAAAATCTCATGAATTACCACCATGACATTATTGTTTGGATTCTAAGAAGGGGGTAGGGATGATACAAGAGCTACACTCCCATATTGCTTTTGGGAACCCAGGGGAATGTAATTAGGATTAAAGTTATGATTCTGACCTGAATACCCTTTATTGTCATATTGGGGATTTTGATTCTAAGGTGAATCCCACCCCCTGTATTGCTGGCTCTATCCCCGACCTCCTTGATTAAAACCATGATTCCCCTGGTGATGGTAGTTACCTCGGCTGCCTCTACCCTAACCTCGGGAGGAACTCGCAGCAGCAGTAGCATACTACATCAACATACGCTGTTTCAAGCACTTCTCGATTTCCTTCATAAGATCCTTACACGTCTCGGTCTCATGACAGTGATCATTATGAAAGTGATACCACAGGTTCCTAGATTGTATATGTAGTGGAGCCTATAGTGCTGGTTGTGGTCTCAACACATCTTGATGAAGTTCTAGAATCTCCGATCTCGTCTTTGTCAGTGGCGTCACTGTTGTTTCAGAAATTTTGGCTCAATTTGCACCTTATTCAACCTATCAAACACATTTTGCTGAGGGATCTTCCCTTCACTTGACTTCTTCTCAGACTTATTTCCTTCTCTTTTCTTTTTATTTACCTCGTCTGTCGTGGGAAAACTTCTAATCACTTTGAACAATTCCTGTTTTGTCTGTGGTGTGTTCCTCCTCAGCTCGATATAAAGATAACTGGGGTAAAATCTATTTAAGAAGGTGAATATAATAAGCTGGTCAGTTTTTATGCTCAATATGCAAGCTTTCCTCCGTGAAGCGCTCTAAGTACTCGCTTATGGTTTCATCCCCTTTTTGCTTGACATAGAAGGTCAGCAAAATTCTTCACCATTTTTCTTTTCTGGTAGAAATGAGCATAAAAGAGCTCGGCCATCTGGCGAAATGAAGTAATGTTGTTTCTGGGTAGATCCTGGCTCTTTCAATTAAAAATTCTGGGAACACTCTGCACATGTGCCCCATACTGCACTAACGGTTCATTAACTGGAATTTAAACTAGGATAAGAAATCACTAGGGTCGGTGCTCCCATTATAAGGTCTAATCACTGGGGAATTGAAACCTTTTGGTAAAGGAGTATTCATTATGGCTTTAGAGATTCCCAAAATTTTCTCCAACTCATTTTTAATAAAATTCTTTTGAGGAGTTCTTCTTTGGCTAACTCCTCCACTATGATCTCGAAGTGGGCTACGACTTCGACGTCGTCCCTCTGACTATATTTCTTTTCTTCTCTTGAGACGAGGATTCTCCTCGTCAGAGCGCGAGTCAGTTGACTCCGTTGAACTTCATTGTGCTTCCTCATCATGTCTGTGATTTCTTCCTTGGCTGGGTTAAGCATCCTCATTGGACCTCATCTCGGGATGCTCATTTCACTATTGTTGAAACAAGGCCTGATGTTTCTGAGCAAATCTTTCTGCAGCCGTTGACCGGACATTGGACATCATCTGGTCTTGGTCACCCCACCGACTGGAACGGGTGTTAGACACTCGTCTAGCTTGTGCCCCACCTCCGCGACTACTAACATCCCATCCAGTGTTGTCGCGGGCCGTAGCTAGACTGTCACGACTCGCCCCTCGTGTGTTTTTACTTCTTGTGGTAACCATCTTCTCAATGTATCTAAATTCTAGTTTTTCAAAATAAAAATCTATAACTCTCTCTCCACAGACGGTGCTAATTGATGAATCTCAAAAGATCACAAACAACTATACTACTAAATTTACCTTACAATAATGAATGGCAGCAATGAAGCTAAGATAAGCACCTGCAAAACAGAGCCCAGAGTGGTCCTCGGGGTAATTTTCCAATGCTTAAGTTAGCAATGAGTTTTAGAGGATTATATGAATATTCTTTGTAAATAGTATTGTGAGCGTACCTTTGCATTCCTGCTTTCTGGCTTTTATATGTCTTTTGTAACTACCACTTTAGTAAGTGCTATAAATAGCGAGTAACCTCCGCAGTGGTTATTACCACATTAAACGCATTTAATAGTAATCCCAGTGGGTGCAAAAAACAGGGAGTAATCTCCGCAGCGGTTGTTGCCACTTTAAACGCATTAATAGTAATCACTTAATTACTACCGTTATTCTACGATAAAAATATTAATTATTTAATTACGGTATTAATAGTAACTATTTAATTACTATCATTATTCTACACATGTCGAACTCAAGACATGGGTGATGATGAAAATATCATAATTGCTCATTGTATTTTTATGCGCACCATCATTTATATACTTGTATTCGTTGGTTCAAATAAAATCATTTATTTTTTTAATCTGAATTATTTTTTTTTATTTTTCGTTTCTCTTTCTTTTTTCATTTCATTTCCTTTTCTCTGTTTTTTTTAATTATCAACTTATTCGTTTGAATGTATTTCTCTCTTTTTTATTTTTTGTTTTTTTGTTATTTGTTTCTTTATTTATTTATTATTTTTAGTTCTTTTAGTTTGCGTTATTTCGGTTTTTTTGTATCTTTTTGTTTATTTTTTTAAAAATCTTTTTCATTTGAATATTTTTTTAAATTGTCATCTTTTTCATTTTTTTGTATTTCCTTTTTCTTATTTTTCATTTTTTCTTTTGATTGTATTCTATATTTTATATTTTTTTATATTTTCGAGAAACATGATTACGTTGAACTCAAATCATGAGTGATGAAGAAAATATCATAATCGCTCATTGTATGTTATCCACAGTATTATTTTTATTTTCTGTAATCGTTGATACAAATGATATGTTTTTTATATCATTTTATTTTTGTTGATACACATGAATTTTAGAAAACTATTCTTATAAATGTATTTATAGTTCACTAATATTATATTTGAATATGTTATACATTTAGTCTTGATATTAGTTAACTTGTTGTTGTATATTTTTTTATTTTAAAATATTTTATGCTATATACAAATGACTTTAAGATTAGTTAATAATTATTTATACTTTTGAGTTGACTTTTGTATTTTGGCTTGTGGTTTCATGTCGATATCAAATATATTTATATACAAATTAAATCATTCAAATACGAATGACACGTTTGTATATAATTCATTTCATTTTTTTAAAATAACTTTAACCATACAAATACAAATGATAGTTGCAAAAATATTTATTTTTGCATTATTGTACTTATATTTTGTATTTGAATGCATCATTTATATTTTTGCTGTTTCATTTATTTTGTATTGTATTTTTAGTTAACTGGATCAATTATATTTTTTAAATAATTAAAAAGGAATCGTTGATTCTCTTTTTATGAATAAGTGTATCTATATTAATTGATATGAATTATATTTTATTGATATAAATTAAATCATAATACAAATAATACATTTATGTCAAACAATACAGGTTTATACAAATTGGACCATACAAACACATGATACTTGTTTATATACAAATATAAATGATAAATTTGACATAAAAATACAAACGCTACACTTGTATAGATTGATACATTGCATATTTGTATATGCTATATTGAAGGGAGTGCAAATAATGTATTGTATTTGTAGTTGACTCTATCATTTGTATTTTTTTAAATAATTAAAAAAAATATTGATTCTCTTTTTACGAATACATGTATTTCTATTTATTGATATGAATTGTATTTGATGCAAATTGAATCATACAAATAAAACTAATGCATTTGTACCAAACTATTTATGCTTATACAATTTGAACCATACAAAAAACAAATGATATTTGTTTATATACAAATACAAATAATAAACCAAACATACAAATATAAACGATAAAGTTATGCCAAATGATACATTGCATATTTGTATATGATAGACTCAATCAAATATAAAAAAATACATACCATACAAATATAAATGATAAATTCTATATTTTCATGGTTAAAATCATTTAAATAAAATGTTTCTTGAAAATATAAGAAAATATATATATTAAAAAGTAAAAATATAAAATATTAAAAACAGAGTTGTGATATAATAAAATAAAATGCAAAAGAAAACAAAAGAGAAAACGAGAAAATCATGGAGAAAATAAAGGAGAGGGAGAGCTTCATATAAATAAAAATGATAAGTTGTACATATTCACTGATAAATCATGCAAATAAAAATATTAAATTTATACAAAATATATCATTTGATAAAAAAATCTAAAATATAAAATATAATTGAATAAAACGGAAAAGAGAAAGATACAATAAAAAAAAAGAAAAAGAAAAAGAAAAGAAAAAAAAAGAGAAACAAAAATAAAAAAAAGAAAAAAAAACAAAGAAATACAAAAAAGAAAAGAAAGAAAAACCGAGAAAAATATAAAAAAAGAAACGAAAATGAAAAATAAAACGAAATGAAAAAGGAAAAAACAAAAATAAAAAGTAAGAGAAACAGAAAAAAAAAGAGAAAGAAAATATTCAAAAAAAAAAAAAAACCGAAAAAATGAAAAAGTAAAGAAAGAAAAAAAGGAGCAAGAAAAGTGTGAAAATAATAAAATAAAATGTAAAAGATAAAAATCATAAAAAAAATAAGGAAGAAAGTGAGCTACTATAAATTGTAATTAGTAAAATGTTGTTGTACTCTTTTTAATTAAATATGAAATTTGTTATTTTTGTAATTTTCTCAAAATTTTTATGAGAAGAATTGTTATTGTAAGGAAGGCCAACTTAAGTGAAAGAAAGTCTTAAAAAATTATTTTTATGTAGAAAACCTGCATTTTTTTTCTTATGTTCAACAAAACCTTTTGAAATTCAACCAAGTGAACAAAAATGCCATTGTCTTAAAGATTTGAAAATTTTGATCTTTGATAAGAAAAAGTTAATTAACGATCAATTTCACATTTAACAACCTGAATTAAAGAAGAAAAAAGATGAAATGAAAATGGTAACATGACGGAGGTTCATTTAAATAATGTTAATACAAGTAATTAAATAATGATACAATCAGTTGAAATTTATAAACTAATAAAGTAAAGGAAGAGAGTGAAGATTAAGCTGGGGTTGAGCCTTGGGCCCAAAATATTTATGGCCTTCGGCCCAATTATTGAAATATTAACTCCCTTAGCTCCACGTCTTCAGTCCACATTTGAATTTGGAAGGAGTTGACTTAAAAAATGGGCTTTAAGCCCGAGGAATGATGCAACGGGAGAGTCCCAAAAGACTCGATCAAGGTTATTCACACAAAGGAAGAAAAGAATTAGTATTTGCTCAATTACATTACAACAAAGAAAAAAAAAAAATTAAACAATTATTAATATTATTGTAAAATTAAGCTAAGAGTAAAAATATAAATAAATATTGTAGAAATCAAGAACAATAGAGGAGAACTTTCTTATTTCTTTCAATTATCAAAGTATCTACAAGTATTTTTCAAGTGTTTCACATGTATACAATATAAGATCATATGCCTCTATTTATAATTTTTATAGAGGCATATAAAAAGTTGTTATAAACATGACATTAACCATAAAAGTTACAGAAGATAAAAGAATGTAAGAATTACATTCATAATTAAGAGGCCAGTGGATGGTTAACTACATATTATGGAGAAGAGTAGTGAAAGTAAATTCCTTAGGAGTTATGGACATCCACCATAATTATATATTTTATAACACTTCTCCTTGGATGTCCATAAATGACGTGTCTCGTTAAAATTTTTATTAGAAAAAAAATTCGTGGGAAAAAATCATAGTGAAGTAAAAAGAGTACACATATATAGTAACACGCATTGTTAGTTGCCTCGTTAAAAACTTTGCTAGAAAAATCCAGTGAGATAAAACTTTAACTAAGAAAAAAAGAGTGCAACATATTTACTCCCATATAAAAAACATTACTTAATCTTGAAGACACTACATTTCAATCCAGCTTATCGATAATCCTCCAAAAATCATATAACACACGTTTAAATTTTTAGATGGGAATAGTTTGGTTCCCGACCTTGAACCAACCATATAAAGGAATCTTGTCGGCTTGATGTATACAAGTGCTGCTATATCTTAAATATCATACATCTCATACCAAATTTCATTTGAAAGATTTGTTCTTATGATCAATAATTTAGCTATAATTGGAGGCATACAATTTCTGTTAAACTAATCAACATTATCAACACAATTTTATAGTTTGAAACGATACTTTTAAGTTAACAATTTGAGCAAAACAACCTTGCAAAAATCAATTCGCAAGTTGATATCAATGCACATGTTTTAATAAAAATCAAATAATACTACACTATACACATGGCAAGTGAACGAGACCATATTCACAATTTCAAAATTTTAAAAATTCAAGGGATATGCTCCCAACCTTAACTAGTATAATAACCAATTTATCATGAGAACAAGCCACACATGCGAATTGTTGAAGAATTTTGCATTTCTTCAATATATGCCAACATGAGTTCTTAATTATTTTTGCGCATCTTATATAAACGAGGATGGTCAATGGTACTGTAAATTTATAATTTACTAGCACATGTAATTTTATCACCATGCCCATATTTGTATCGATAACAGGAAAAAAAATAAATGACCTTTCACTTAAACAAAAAAATTTACCCTTAATTAAAGCCAAACAAACTCCATAACGTGTAATTCAAGCAAAATCCTTTACTTTAGGAAGAAAGGAACCATTGTAGCCAAAATTCAATTGAATGTCAACTAGTTACTAGAAATCAGTCCACAGAAGACTTAGCTTTGTTGAAGATTTTTCATTAAGTGCAACGGTTCAAATTTACTGTTACAGCAAAGAATCAATTTTTGTAATTCTACGAACGCCATAGTAGCAAGACAGAATTCAGCTGTAACCCCAAATCACATTAGGTGAAAACAAGAAGTTATTAAGCATATAGTTAATTAAATATCAACAACAAATTAGCCATTTTTATGTCATAATTACTTAAAACAAAGATTCTTAGTTACTTATAGATTAGGAATCATATTCTCAAACTAATTTTTAAATGCTTTCCCCACTGGTCGCAACTGATTATGTTCTCAACATTGCAAGCACAGGGACAATTTCAACTCACACCAAACAGTATTTAAGGCTGAATCAAATCATCAAGTCCAGATAAAGGAGATGCAGTCAACAATCCAAAACATAACCTAAGTAAATGACCTTGAAAACAGGTTTGACACTTTGGGGCATGAGAAAAGTTCTTACAGAAACATGATGAGGCAAAACAAGGGTCCAGATAATGTCCAACATCAAGTGCTTTTCAAATGAGAAAGGATGAAAATTGAGGAATCCAAGGTTTTGAGAAAATCACATTTTTTATGACTTGCAAATGTAATATGAATAAAATGGCTAAACAGTTTTTATAACTAATTTTTAGTTTTAAAATAGATCACTATGCAAATAATTATAAACCATATTAAAGACCTATTTTTACGCAAAACTCTCCATGACAAGACAAACTAGGCTTTAACATGCTACTGGTTATTAATTTTATCAAATTACACTTACTTTGTTCACATCATACACATGAAAACATTCCAAACAAAGACCAAGCAGCACTTAAACAAGATCCTTTATATAGATTATACTGATCACATTGACCTTTTATTGATTCATTTATCTTACTCTTTTCATGCAGTTTATTCACTTTATCACTTTTGGCTTTTAAATCAAAACCAAACTTTGAACCGACCTGTTGAACTCATTATAATGATACACTTGACTGGATATGTACTAATAACAGCTAATGCACACTAACAACATGTACACACCATACAAACCAACAAGTTCACCATGCCACTATCACACGAGGAAAAATAGTCTTATCAGATTTAGAAGTTCAACAGGCAACATAGTTTTGAAATCAAACAGTCACAACACTGGCCAGCCATAAAGGTCCCTTCTTTGAAACATAAAATAGTAATTAAAGCTGTCCAACCCTTAAAAGATCACTCCACGTTGATTTTAATATCAAGTTGCATATTTTCTACTAATTTTAACTAAAACAAGAAAACCCTAGCAGGTAAGACATACTCAAACCACACAAGAAGCTTTAAAACAGTCCTAAAAGATACAACATTACAAAGACTTAACCTTTAAACAGATTAAACACACCTACATTTTCCATATTATTTAAACAGATTTCTACACATATTTAGATCCAGTTAGAATGAATTATAAAGATGCAACCTTCATTAAGAAGTAATACTAGTGAAGCAAATCAAACTTAATCCTTCTTTTAAATCAAACAGCCTCAAGTCACCCTTCTTTCTTATAATCACACTCATTTATGCACAAAAGTAGTAATAAACAGCAGACAGTACTTCAAATTCTTGTTAAACAACTTGAAAAGTGTTTTAAAAAAAGTAAAGTCTTTACCTTTTTGGGGCAGCAAACTGGCAATTATGAATCGGGGAGAGTTTTCACTAATTTTTGTGCTTAAAGGATGATAATTTCCTCTCCAATTCTCCGTTTCTTTTTCTTGAATATAAGAAATGTGTCTTAAATACTCTAGGAACTGAGAATGCGCACTGATTTTACCTTGTCTAATATGATATTCGTTCTCTAGACTTATATTATAATCTGATGAGTCTTAAAGATCACCAATAAAATTATGGGAGATAAGAATACCATGAGTTCTCGATCAACAGCAATGAGCGCGTGGATGCCTACAAAACAGATCCCAGGGTGGTCCCCGGGGTAATTCTCCGATGCTTAAGTTAGTATTAAGCTGTAGAGGAATTTCATTAGTATTTTAGAGTAGTATTATGAGTGTACCTTTGCCTCTGAACTTCTTGGGCTTTTTATAGATGCTGCTGATGATCAGTTTTGGTACTGTTAGGAGTCCGGAGGGATTTCCTGAATGACATTAATTGCTGCCTCTAATCATAGTAAACCTAATATAACTCTACCACTTATAAATGGTAATCATGATTTTTTAAGGATCCTTCTTTTATTAGGAGTCCTCTTAAGTATGACAGTAAATATTAGTCATTAAAGGTAGATATTATTTCTAATTAATATCGCTATTCTACAGTAGTCCCCCAGGAGTCAATGTGTGTGTTTACGCCACTCGACTGATGTCCTTGTGTAGGGATGAGCGGGATGTCTCCAAGGTGAAGTCCTGGGGTCCATAGCCTATCTTGTATCGTTGATCGACTCGCCGAAGTTCCTCCGGGGCACCACGGCGAGCTGAGACAAACTTGTTGCCGAAGTAAGCTGTGCTTTTGATGAGCTAGCCTATAACCGTTGTGACCGGTCTAGAATCGCATTATACTGAAGTGGCTTGTCTCCCCTATCTCCGAGGTGACCAATACTTTGGGTATTTTGTTTTTTTTCTTCATTGCCCTCTGTTGGGACGAGCTAATTCCATCTTGCTACCCCCGTTCTTTTTGAATAGGGATAAGGCGGGAGTTTTTACTGGGTCGCAAGACTTTTCTGCTTTTTTTACACGTGTCACCACCCCCTTAATTTGCTGCCATGTGTCACCATTTCCTTGGGAGACGTTTCCCCTTCTGGAATATCCTCCTGGGGAACAGGCGATATTTACTGCAGTTGGCCTTTTCACCTTCTACTCCAAAAATTCATAATTACAACCCTTGGGATTATCAGAGTATTTTAACAACCCCCACTCTCCATACATTTATTACTCTTTTTTGGGGGTTCCCTCCTTATTCTTCCTTGTTTTTAGATCTTCTTATTTGTTTTTCCCATTATCAGAGTTCTTCCCTGTCTTTAGCATTTTCTTTTCACTCCTTTTCCTATCACCTAGTACAAGTAATAAGTATGTCTACTTCTAGCTTTCCTTCCTCTTCTTCTTCTAGTTTTTCCTTATCTCCCTCATCTCTTTCTGGTTCATATCAGGCAGAGGTGTACCAGGTGGGTAGTGGTACATCCTTTGTGTGAACTTTGACCTCTCCTACCTTAGCCTTTGAAGGCCAGGACTTTGAGGTCACTAACATATATAGTTCTTTAACTATAGGTTTCCTGTTTCCCTTTCTTAGAAAACACCATTTCCCCCTAATTTTGAGTTTATCTTGCCTCGCCCTAGTGACAGGGCTTGCTCTCCCCCTCTGGGGTTTTTTACAATGTACCATGAGTATATTGTTACTGATTAGAGGTTTCCCATTTTTTGCCTTTTACGTAGTATCTTGGGAAACTATAACCTGAATTTGGGGCAATTAACCCCAAACTCCATGCGTACTGTTGTGGGCTTTACCCTGGCCTGTTCTAAGGTAGGGTAGAACCCACAGTCAGCTTTTTAAAATGATTTTTCGTTATAAAATCCTCTGTTCATTCTTCGGGGTGGTATTTCTTTAGCCCCGTCCATAATTTTAAGATCCTTTTTCCTTCCAAATTTTTTGACTAGAAGGATAATTTTTTCTATTATAAGACCTACTTCTACTTCCCCCAGTCCTGGTGTAGGGGGGGTAATAAAAAATATCATTAGGGGAAGGGTTGACCCCTCAATTTTTGAACTAGTTAACGGGATTCCTCTACTGATTTACTGATGCGGACTGTACCTGGCTGGCATTAGTGTCTATAACCCCGGTGCTGAGGCTCTTGAAGTGGTCTTAGAGGGAACCTTAGGTTAGATAGCTGGAGTGTTTTGTATTCTCCTCTTTTTTAGTTCGCATACATTTTTAACTTATTTCTTGCTTCTTTCAGTGGTTCGTATAACCTTGGAGCCACAGACGGGATCCAACCTTCCTTTTTTTCTTTGAGGGAGATGAGGCCCCCGGCCCAAGGGCTTGTTCCCTGAGTTGACCAAGTGGTCGACCGGGATGAAGCTGAGGTGAGAAGGCGGGAGGAGAGTCCTCTGGTTCTAGAGCCTAGGTCGAAGAGACCTCGCACCGCTGCTCCTGCCCTGGCCAGAGCTATGTCTCTGGGCTATTTAAGCGAGGTAAATAAATAATAGCATTTTATCTTCCTTGTTTTTTCGGGGCTAACTCTTTCTTTTTCAGGTTTTTACTGAGGCTTCAGCCATTCTCTCCCAGAGGGTGCATGATGCCAGTGAGGAGTTCCACCATGAAAGGCTTCTCTGAAAAAGAAGCCGAGAGTCGCCACAGAAGGCACCAATTGATGAGTCTTAAAAATATCACCAATAAAATTATGGGAGATAAGAATACCTTAAGTCCTTGATCAATAGCAATAAGTGTGTGGATGCCTGCAAAACAGATCCAAGGTTGTCCCTGGGGTAATTCTCTAATGCTTAAGTTAGTATTAAGCTGTAGAGGAATTCCAATAGTATTTTAGAGTAGTATTATAATCGTACCTTTGCCTCTGAACTTCTTGGGCTTTTTATAGATGCCGATGATGATCAGTCTTGGTACTGTTAGAAGTCCAGAGGGATTTCCAGGATGACATTAATTGCTGCCTCTAATCATAATAAACCTACTATAACTCTACTACTTATAAATGGTAATCACGATTTCTTTAGGATCCTTCCTTTATTAGGAGTCCTCTTAGTTATGATAGTAAATATTAGTCATTAAAGATAGCTGTCTTTTCTATTTAATATCGCTATTCTACAGAACCCTAATTAGAACCTTAGTTATTGACCACGAGAGAAGCCCTCCGGAACCACTGATGATGAACAATGAGCAAGAAAGGGGTATTTATAGAACAAAATTAGGGTTCTCAAAGAGAGGGGAATTTGAAATTCAAGATAACTGATAGGTCTCCCAAACGATATAAGATTGAAGAAATTTAGAAAAATTTTCAAACAGATTTAGCCAATTATAGGTCAAAACAAATTGAATAAAAATTAGGAAAAAGCATGAGAGTCAATCACAAATAGGTAACTTAGTACGGAACAATACTAATTTGTCTAAAAAAATGAAGAGAAATACAAATACTACCTTTTGAAAAAGATTGAGAAAACTTGTAGGCTGTCAGCTCATAAAAATCGTACATAAATAGAGGAAAAAAGAGGGAATTAACACAGTGAAGGAAATTCATAGTTTTTTTTCCCGTTTGGTGCTAACACAAACAAGATTTGAGGTCATTTGATGGGCTATTTGTAGAATATCGATAGTAACAAGGTATTAATAGTAATTAATAATTACTATTAATATCATAATTATCATAATAAATGTAGAGTAATGGAAAAATAATTACCATTAATGTGGCGACAACCGTTGAGGGAATTATTCCCTACCCACTAATAAGGCAACAACAGTTATAAAGAATGTGGCACTGCGGAGGTTACTCCCCATTTACAGTGCCCACTAATATGACTGTTACAAGAGCCAACTATAAAATCCCAAACAATGGAGAGACAAGGTAGGCTCAAGATGCTATTCTCAAATTACAATTGATATTCTCTCCCAAAGCTTATCACTAACTTAAGCATCGGAGAATTACTCCGGAGACTACCCTGGGCTCTGTTTTGCAGACACTTATTCCAGATCCATTGTCGTTGTCTTTTATAATAAGGTAATTTTTTTATAGTAAGGTTTTATTAGTGATCTTTTGGGATTTATCAATTGACGTCGTCTGTGGGGATCGATAGCTACAGATTCTTATTTCAAAATATCAAAGTTTAAAAATTTTGAAGAGATGGCTAACACAAGGAGCAAAAGCACACGAAAGGCAGGACGTGGTGGCAGGACCATGGAACACGGCGGTTCTGGCCGAGGTGGTAGAGGTCGAGGTAGGGCACAAGCAACCCAAGTGCCCACCACTATGCCAGCCGACGAGATGACAAGGACCAGACAATAACAAATGTTCAGCTAACCAAGGTATAAAGGTTCGCTGAGGAGCACCATACTATGTTTCAGAAATGGTGCAATGACCATCCCGAGATAAGATCCCATAAGGATACTCAGCACAATCAAGAATGAAATCAAGAACAAAAGGAGGAACTTTCTTAAAGTTCAATAGAATTGACCGACTCCCGTTCTAGTGATGAGAATCCTCGTCACAAAAGATAGAAACAAGCACAGTCAGATGGACAACGTCAAAATCGCAACCCTCGTAAAGATCGTAGCCCACTCTAAGATCATAATGAGGGAGTTGGCCCCAGAAAAACTCCCCAAAAGAATTTTATAAAAAGTGAATTGGATAGGATTCTGGGAATCGACGAGGCGAAGGACGTAATTACCTCTTTCTCAAGAGAAATAATGCACGTTCCCTTACCTAAAGGTTTTAAATCACCCGGGATAAAGCCTTTTGATGGAAACACTGACCCAAGTGACTTTTTATCCTAGTTCAAGTTCCAAATGGTAAATCGCAAGTGCAACACGAAACACATGTGCAGGGTGTTCCCAGAATTTCTAGTGGAGAAAGCCAGTATTTGGTTTGATGACCTGCCAAGGAACAACATCACCTCGTTTTGCCAGATGGATGAGCTCTTCTACGCCCGCTTTTACCAAAAGAAAAAGGTGGTGAAATACTTGACCGATCTCTTGAACGTCTAGTAAAGAAGGGAGGCCATAAGAGTATACCTAGAGCACTTAATAGAAGAGAGCCTGCACATAAAACATAAGACGGACCGACTAATCATCTTAGCTTTCTTGAGTGGACTCCAACCCGGTTACCTCCACATGGAGGTGAGGAGAAATCCACCACAGACAGAGTAGGAGCTATTCAGGGTGGTGAAAATTTTTGCCACGGCAGATGAGGCCAATAAGAAAAAACGGGAAGGGAACAGGTCAGACAGGAAATATGGAGACAATAGAATCCCTAGAAAGAATGTCTTTGACAGGCTGAACAAGGGGCGAAATTGGCCAAAGGTCCCTGGAGGCACCTTGACCCCGCTGACGATGTCGAGGTTCGAGATCCTAGCACTTTACCATGACTTACTGAGGCCACCTCAGGCACTACAAGCCCCACCACACAAACAATCTTTGAGCATATGGTGTCACTTCCATAATGATCACGGCTACAACACCAAGACATGCAAGGATCTCATAAAAGAGATCGACGAGCACGTAAAATCAGGAATGCTGACTTAGTATACAGCTAGCACTGCAAGTTTCTCTCGAGGTCATGGACGAGGTGGCTGAGGGAACTATCAAGGGGGCCGAGGATTCAACCCCGCAGGTTAGGGATGAGGCTAGCAGTATAAGAGGTGGGAGTCACCTCAGAACCAGTATCCCCAATACCCCACTCAGGGATACCTAAGTCAGGGTAGT
>JBDJHY010907654.1:0-14787 GCA_039654485.1 Withania somnifera
GCATAACCTCAACTCTTAGTTTTATCCATAAGGTTACTGCTAGTTAAACCTAGGCATGCTCTAGTGTTTGTAACCACTAAAATTCGGTTGTTACGTATAGATTATATTTATACCATGGAATAGATGCAACAACTCATGAAGATTACAACCCTAATATAGTTCAACCCATAGATCCCATAATCCTAATTTCTGTTAGGCGATTGGATCAGACGTTTCATCTGAGTGCAGGCGAATTATCTCATTGTCAAGTAAAAACTGCCCTTTTTAGCGTATTTGCTGCATACTTCCACCTATTGGCTTAACCTTGTAAATACTCAACAAAAAGCGCTAAAACACATAGTTATTATTCAAGAACATGCTCTATTTTTGGGGTTTTAAGTGTAAAATGTGACGTAAAATACCGTCACATCAACACCCTCAACCTAAAACAGTTGCTTGTCCTCGAGCAATAATAGAAACAGAAACAGTACACATCAAACACTTAAAACACCCTTTGTACACAATTCATCTCAGCATGAGCATTCATTGGGCATCATATCATATCGGCTAACTGCATCCAATCCTACACTGCGATTCGTTTTCAAGTGACACATTGAAAGACCTTTTTCAACTAGAATTGGGATCTCATATAAGCAAAATACCATTAAAACGTCAAAGTATCAAGATCCCCTACACATCTCCGTTATGCCCAAGCATGGTCTAAATTAAATTATCAACTCTGGGTCTACAAGGACCAGTGTCGATCCATAACATAATGTCAGAAACTAACAAAACTCTGTAGAAGGGATCCCAAGCCTTAAAGATCCTCAGGTATAATAGACTTAAAACATCACAAAAAGGGCAACCGATACCACCCAACTAGCCAATAACCTCAGGTACCACAAATGGAGGCTGACCTTGCCTGCAAATCGAGCCCTACCTTGGCCTGAAACTAAAACCACGCTGACTAGCTGAACCTTAACCATCAAAATCAACCTATCAATCCTAAAATCAATTATAAATCGACCTAAAAATACGTTTGAAACATAAGGAAATGATCACCCCAAGCTAATCTGTCATACTGCACACATACTAATAGTAACCTTAAGTCATGACTGTAAGCTCAGTTGCCATTGTCTCATAATAACACAATATGTAATAAGCCAAGCCGCCGCGTCATCAAAAAACCAAATGCCTGAAATTAGTGATCATCACAAACTGAGATCAGGGGTAAACTCTAACTATTCATAACCTTCTAATGTTAAGTGCCCCTAACTCAGAATATGAAAGCATCTAAACTTTCACATATGGAACAAATTCAAGAATCTGGATCACAACCTCATATAAGCCAACCATTGGTCGAAGCACAAGAAAATGCAACAAAAACCAACCCAGTATCCACTCACCAGGGTCCAATACTAAATAGTCACCTCGACTGAGTAAGACTAGAAACAAATCACATAATTGGCCGTACGAAATCCTCTGGGATACCACAACCTCGATCCACCACTAAAAGAGCACTGTCGCCTACCAAAATGGTTACATGCCTAAGGGTACAAAGGCCAACCACCGGCAAACCTAATTGAGCAAACCCAAGAAATAATAACCAACCCCATTTAAACATGACATGAAAAAGGACAAGGATAATGTTATGGTAATCAATCCAGAATTCAAAGAAAATGAACAGAAAGAGCGAGTCCTTTACTCACAAAAAAATACTCGCTCTGGTTTTGTAAGATTAATAAATAGAAGTCACGGATAAATTCGGTCACCATCTAGAGCTACCGATCACGGTCGGGCAGGATCACTATAGGATAACAAGGTATTTGCTTGCAAGAATGAAGAAACTGCGGTTGCAATGCTAATAAGCACTCCCCCCTTCCGATGGGACTAAATTCCTATCTTGAATATAAGACAGATCTCAATTAACAAGGGCCTAAGGAACCCTATCAACCTGCGAAGATACACTGGTTACTTGCTAGGTATAATAACATTATAACAATCCCGAATCTAAGGGACATGGTAACCTTATCATGCCCGACACAATCATTAAGGCCATTTGTCACAAAAGGCCCAACTCCGTTATCCCACAATATCTATAGGATAAACTAGCTTAACAACTCAAATCCTTCACTAAGATCCACTACTAAAAGGTCTCTCCTCATACATGGGAAATAAAAGGACCCTACGAACACTATCCACTCAGGGTAGGATAAGGTGAGGTTGATCAAATCTCAGTTGGGGTATAGTAAGGTCCACCTAAGAAAGTAACTTTACCTATGAATCAAAGGACCATAGCATAATAACGTCTCATAGGAACCTTCTTGGCTAAAAGGCAAGACTCGGCTCGCCAATAAAAATCATAATCCAAGTACCACCTAAGAACCACATAAAAAAGGGCCATAACATCAAAGGCTAACGGTAAAGCCTAAGCCTAGTCTATGATACCATATCAGCAAAGATAAGGTCACTCAAACTAGCATAAGTAAAATAAATAAGAAATAATTCGAAGCCATGCCCAAGTGAGCATAAGCCAACTAGGCAGGTAATAAAATAAATTTGTATCATAAATAGAGCTCAAAGGTAGCTCACCCAAAAAACCCTACCCATGGCCACAAACCGAATAACAAAAAGCCGCTGGAAAACTCTATCGACCATCCTGAGTAACGACCCATAATCGAGGTACTCCTTATACAAATAACCAGTCCCTCCACAGGCAAAACATAAACTACCAGAACTATCACCTACTCTAACTAATTGTTGATGCAAAGCTGCAACTAATGCTGACTGAATTACCCCGTGCTGATGGCACTCTCTAGAATAGTGGTCTGTCTCTCCACACTCATAACAACCACAGTCTCTGCCTCGTTTGAAACCACTAATTGAGCCCCTCGGGCCACTATGTCATCGAATCCCAATAAATGTACCCCTAATAGGATGGCTACTCTATCTGATATATGCTGATGGCGAAGAGGCCTGAACCGGTCTATAGGGTTGTTTATGAAGTCCTACGCCTATGCTGTGAAGTCCTATGCCTATGCTACCTATAATAACATCTCCTAGACAATCCAGAACTACTAGTAATGCTTTAACGACACTGACTTCTCCGAATACCCTAGCCTCCGTCGGCCTGCTGAGGTGGAGTTTGAATAGATTGACTGGCTTAACCCGACTGAGTCTTCTACGAGAACCCTTATCATTCATTTCCTGTACTCACGAACCAGATATCACTAGACACATCCTGAAAACTCAAAAGTAAGGCCGAACAAACTAGACCCATACTCTAGCTACTCAACCCAAGCCACAACGATAATAGGACCCCAGGAAGGTGACAACCTTTGGCCTCATGTCCAAACACTCCACCTATGATGCAACCCTCGATGTTCCTATGCTCACTGCCCCCACATGAAGTACCATACACCCCCGCCTGTTAATTTTCTCTCTTTTTTATAATCCCATAATTCTTGTGACAGGCTCTATCCACTGTCGATAACTATCTACAAATATGCCCAAGGGTGTGTTCTGCTGCTACTGACTGTTCTATCATCACGAAATTTAAGACCAATCCTCTGAAGACATCCAACACTCTACTATAATTGCTAGGATAACACGCGGTAGTATACCTGACCTCTTTATAAAACATGGATACATTATCCAGATAGTCAAAGACCCCTTATGAAATCTAACAAACTCATCCCCATATTACGCTTCCCTCGAAACACCCCTTAGCATCTCTATCTGAATCATGATGCCCTGAAGGGCTGGCGTAATAGTAAATTCGATTTGAGATTAAGTGGCTCCCAAACCCTGTGCCTAATACCATGGCCTTATGGTGATTGATTCTGATTTTTAAATACTAAAGATACACGTGGGCATCTCACTGGTGCCCACCGAGGACCTCTTCCTAATCTTTTGAAAAGAGTGGAGCCGAATGAAGTAATAGGAAAACCAATGACCATACAATGCACTCAAGGAGTCAAAAAGTGAGAGTCTTCCTTAAAGAGTATCATGTAGCCTCACGAAGATGGGATATGAAAATCTACCTACCGATCTGCGGGATTCTACCAAACACTTGCTCTTACAGCCAGAGAAATCAGTGAGCCTAGAGCTCTGATACCACTCTTTCATGATCTGAGAAACAAGTTGTAATGGCATTAATGTCTCACCTATAGACAATCCTAGCTCTATCCCAGAGCAAGTGGTTGTGATCCTGTACCAAGTATATAAAAGAAAAAAGAAAATGAGATGAAGAGAGAATAGAAATAGAACACAAGAATATAGAACTAAACATTACTTCTCAAGACCTAGTATTGTGGTTGTAGAGTATCTATACACAAAAAGGTAAAAACATACAACCTACAATGGGAAAAAACTACAAATAGCTATCCAAACTCTAAGTAGAACAATTGTAAAATAGAAGAAAGACTAACCAGCATGAATGCCAACTCCTCACCATATCTCCTAAACAACACCTAGCTACTTCGCATAATTGCGTCTGTCCTGATGACTCGTACTAAGAACTGCATCAAGAAATGATGTAGAAGTGTAGTATGAGCATAAAAATAATGGTACGCAGTATGTATCATAAGTCGATCGGATAAAGGTAAGCATAAGCAAGGTATAGGGCAACTAAAACAACTAAGGTACTAGTGCGTAACGTACAACAGAATAGGCAAATATAGTAATAGCTAGTGAGTGCAGTGAACGGTCAACTATTAGTATGTGCAGTATCAGCTAACAAGTATGAACAAAAGCTAATAACAAGGTATAACACATAGACTCGGGCCACAATCAGATCATGACCAAACGTGATACGTACCCGGATAACCAACGTGACCATCACAAGTCAGATAGTTGTAGGCATTTTCTAAATAATTTATTTCTCGATCATAAAATTATATTATAATTACAAGAGTTTAGCCCATGTTTCAAATTCCACATTATTTTTTAGTATGAGTTTTATATCTCATGCCAGGACAAGTATTATCTTGGGCCTTTTTTATTCAACGTATTGCGTCTCTTCTAGGGAGTAGACTAGAGGCACGATACCTTATGCACTAATATATTATCAAACATGTACAACACTCAGAATGGTTTTATTCTTGGGATAGTGGGCCGGTATCAAAGTAATCTAGGAATAGACCAATGAAGGCTGCAAATAAAGTGTTGCACTATTTGTAAGAAATGAAAGATCATATTCTCACTTATATAAACCTGATCATTTTGAGGTTGATGGATATTCAGATTATGCTAGTTATATAGATATAAGAAAATGCATATTTGGATATTTATTCCTATTAGTTGGAGGAGAAATATCGTGGAAGAGTGTGAAACACTCTTCTATAAACGCATCTATAACAGATGGTGAGTTTGTGGTATGCTTTGAGGTTACAGTTCAGGCTAATTGATTGCGGAACTTTATTTCAGGACTTGGGCTAGTTGACAATCTTTTTAGGCAGCTGAAAATTTATTGTGATAATATTACAACATTCTTCTTCTCTAAAATGACACGTATTCAATGGGTTTTAAGCATATGAAATTGAAATACTTTTGATTACAGAAGAAGTCCAGAAACATAAAGTGTCAATTGAATATACTAGCACCAAATTTATGATTGTTGATCCTTTGACGAAAGGATTACTTTCCAAAACATTTATTGAACATGTTGAAAGAGTGGGCCTTATTAATAGCAACACATGATTTTATATAATGACTTTATTTATTTTATGTAATTGATACTTTGAGATCAATTGTGTATAAGTTAACATTGTTACTTGTTTTCTCTTCTATACATAATGTTGAGAATGATGATGACAAGTTCTAGCTTAGATTAAGTATTCTAAGCATTATGAGTGGATCATTATGTATGAGCAAAGGTTGTGTTGGATAATAGACTAATCTTGTAGTACATGAAAGGAATTACATCGAATAAAATAATGTATTACCGCTACGACTCATATTAGTTGATTTATTCAATAACAACCAATTTTGTTATCAACAAAGAAGGATTTGGCTTCTTATTAAGTACAAATGAGCCAAGTGTGAGAATGTAAGTGTTCGGTGACCAAAATGGCCTTTATTATTTTACTTTGTTTAATAAATTATTAATAATGATATAATTGCAAAAATCCTATTGGTTATAGGGAAGTTATTTTTCAGATAAATTTTTTACTATCTTACTTTGATGAAGAGTGAGATTAGCAAGTTAATTAACTTATTGGTCCTCTCGATGCCTATTAAAAAAAGTAATCTACTGTAACACCCCACACTTGACTCAGTCTTAGAATTATAATGACCCTCATGGTTATTTATGATAAATACGCAATATTTATATTTTAGAGTATTTTGGTAGTTGTCCCAAGTTATTTATGACTTGCTGGGACCGACAATTCAGATCCCTGATGACTTAGTTGAGAAATATCTCAAATTCCTTATTTTAGAGCCTAAAACTAACTACTTGTTGACCAAAGTTAACTTTCCTTCAAACGATCTTGGAATTTAATTCCAATAGTTCCGTTAGCTCCGAAAGACTAAACAAAGTCAAGATTGACCTTAAGTTGTGTTCTGGAGGTTGCGTTTGCAAGTTGTGCGAAATTATGGATTTTAGTTAAGCTTATGGCCTAAAGTGGAGTTTGAGTGGTAATTCATTGCTTAGAGTATCATATTGGAATTCTGACACTTCCAGCAGCTTCAGAATGATGAATTTAGTTTAGGGGAGGTATTGGTATAATTTTTGGACTTGTCGTTGCGTTTTCGAGTTATTGGAGGAAAAATGCACTTTTGGTTTGAGGGGTCATTTTGAATAAACGACCTTGGATTTTAGTTTCATCAATTTCTTTGAGTCTAGAATGTCGTTTTCATACTATTTGCATATTTGGTTTGTCAAAATTGGACTCTGTTTGATCCCCGAATCCCTGGTTGAGAATCTGAAATATTGTAGAAGGAAATCTGCAACTGGTGCAGGTCATGCCTTCCTACGCGATCATGGTGAGCTCCACGCAATCGCGATGGCCAAAATTAAGCTAACCTTAAGCGATCACGGACTTCTCCACGCGATCGCGATGAATCAGGAAATTGCCCTACGCGATCGCGGGCAGTCTCACACGATCGTGAAGCAACCAATATTACCCTACACGATCACGATGATATCCACGTGATCGCGATGTGTTACCCGACTGCAAGTATTTAAGTTCTTAGCCGCAGCTATGTTCATTTTTACTCAATGAAAAACTCAATAACCCTCTTTTTCAAAGCAAAAACCCTTCTCAAACACCATTCCAAGGCCAAGAAAATTTTTATCAACATTCTTCATCAATTTCTACACGAATTTGGGTAAGTTTCCTCCTCTTTTTCTTCTTTATTTTCTCAATTTCCTCCATTAATGGCTTAAAACATGAAGTGGACGAAATCATCCCATAACTCGATTATTATTGTATAATTCTTCATAAATTTGATATACATTGCTCCTAAGGTCATTAACTCATCATAATTCCAATATTATAATCGTAAGGCTTGAACCTTTAACCCCTTTTTGGGTCAAATCTGTCCGGACTGATTTGAAGCCCTTCTCGCGTTCGTATTGTACCCAAATTTGGAGCACGGGTTCCTGGAAGCGTTGGAAACCCCGCGGTGAAGTTTGTTTGCAGTTTCGACAAGCGGGCCCTACAAGCTCGTTTTAGGCTCGATTTTTGACCCAGTCCGAAACTTAGCATAAAATACATTTTTAGAATTATATTAATATATAAAATTCATTGGAGCAAGTTCCAGATCATTTGGAGCACATTTAATATCAGTCGGAGTACGATTTGTGGAATTACAAAGCTTTATCGTCGGACGACAGGTAAGCCCCGTGGAGCTACCTCTGGGTTTATAACTTTAATAATTGTACTAAATAGCGTCTTTGGGTTGGGTAGCTAGGTTGTATAGCACCCCAGTACCGTTCTTTGTTGATATTGATTTGTTGGTACCCTAGTGATTTGGGACTGAGGCTTAACATTTAACTATAGATACCTGTGCAGGGCATAAGATGTGGATATCTCATGATTATATATATATATTGATATACTTATGTTTTGTTGATATGTTGTGCATTTATGACACGAGGAGACTGAGCCTAAGGCTCCGATGAGAGTGCATTGGGGCTGGGTAGTATCACTTTCTAATTATGAGCCTTGATGGCTAGCGGATAAATTGATGATAAAGATCCATAGCGGATGATTTAAGGATAGAATTTCATGGTAGTATAAAGAACTAAATGAGAACACAACAATAATAATATAAGTAAATGTCTTTTACTGGTTTAGCCTCGACATGGTATCGAGCACCCGGTCATATCGTTTTTATCTGTTTTAGTCCAGGCTTCACCTCCTGGCACCGGGACTATATATATCTATTTTTACTAATAAATGTTGGGACTTGAGACTGACTCCATTCGACAGTAAGTACAATGTTGGGACTTAAGACCGTCATCATATGGCAGTGAATACAACTTTTTGACATACATGGTACTAGAGGTTTTGGAGACACGATGATAATAATTATTGATGACCATATGTGATACTAATGCATATATGTATAGGCGTGGGACACCTTGATTGCTGAGTATGACTATTACTGATATGATATGATTGATATAAGGCACTGTGTGCCGGAGGAATAACACTGATACGAGGCACTAGATGCCGGCGGATAATACTATTGCGGGGTACTTGGTGCTGATTATGATTCATTGTGGTTTTGAAATTGGGATGTGAGGTTCTGATGACGATCATGTGTTACTTTTCTGCACTTGTTTTTTTTAGTGTGCTCATAGGTCGGATTAGGGGGCCTATGGATGAGTATGTTTGTGTGTATGCTACGCTTCTTTTAGGGGGACTTGTCAGCATTAATTGCTTTACTTTATTATTAGTATAACTGTGTAGTTTTCCTTATTAGTTATTTGTTGTTTCATGTAATATGGGGTTAGTGCTTTATGCTTTTATTAGTTCAATTATCCTTCATTTGAGGTTACCGTTATACCGACCATGTTCTACTCCTACCTTCTTTGATTCCCATTTATTGAGTTATATTTCACATATATTGTTTCAAGGATGCCGGGTACGTTCTCTTCCATTACCTGTGATCCTGTTATGTGATTAGCTAGCACTATCAGTCTATGTGACACTTGTTTCATACTTTGAGTTGCTAGTTTTCCTGTATTATACTATTTTTTTTTGTGACCCTTATTCTTGTACTCTATTATTTACTGCTTTTATTATTTTTATATGCTTAGTGGGCCCTCAAAGCCTACTGAATACGGGTTGCTTCGGTGACCTATACTCATACTACACTTGCACTTGTGCATATCCAAGAACAGGTTTTCGCTCGTGATACACAGATTGTTGTTCATTCGGATTCTATTCTTATCAAAGATTCATGGTGAGCTTGGCGTCCAACTTGTTCCTGGTTATCTTTAGACTTATGTTTTATGGATCTCCTTTGTATTTTGGAGACATTTTGATACTATATTTTCTTCAGTTTTATCATTCTGTACTTAGTGGTTTGTTTGACACTGATACCGAATTTTGGGTGGTTATTTCATTCTTAATTAATTTTGCAAACTTATTATTTTCTCATGATTTTTGATATTCTTTCGTATTAAATGTAGTAGTCCTTCGCTTTGGCTTCAGAATATGGGGTTTGGTTCTTCTACTGGTGGTATAGTAGGTGCCATCATGATCCACAAAATTGGGTCATGACAATCTTCCCTCGAAATCCAATGAACCGAGAGGGATCAAACCTCAGAAATCTAGTCAGGAGCTTCTTCTTTGAATTTATCATAGTTGTCTGCTGCTCAACTATAGGAGCAACAACTTGTACTAGGAGGACCTGAATAGTTGTAGGAAAATCTGTTGGAGCAATAGATGTAACTGGATGCACTGAAGGAACTACAGTTGTAGGATGTCGTGCTGGAACGACTGTTATGTCCCATCAGTAGGGGGATTGAGAAATTGTCACAATATGTTACAGATATCAGGAGAAGGTGCTGCAATAAGAACTGGAGCAAGTGCTGCAATTGGTACTTCAGGCGCTGTTGGAGCCTCTAAAATAGTAGCAGGAGTAGGTACCTCTATTGATATTCTGTTAGGAATTCAAGCGGTCTTGTTTACTGTCAAAGAACGTGTATGAGGCATCTACGAAAGAGTGAGGACACTGAGTGAGGAAGTTTTAAGAAACCAGCAAGATGTACACACCACATAGGATATAAACGAAAGAGTTATTTTCTTATATGTCACTATAGCCACCTAAAGATAAGCAACGAACATCTCCGCGCTGATCTGCAGGACTCTACTAGACATTGGTTCTTTAAACTGACACCGACGAACCTAGGGCTCTGACACCAATTTGTCACGACCCAATTTCTTGGATCATGATGGCACCTACTATACCAACAGTAGGAGAACCAACCATGTAGTCCAAAGATGAAAAGGAGGACTACTATATCAAAAGTGGAAAACACAAGTATAATAACAATATATGAATAAAAGCTGTAAGGAATAACAATACCCAAAACCCGTTATTAGTGTAATACAAAACCTCTAAATACAGAACATGGAATCAAATGTCTAATACAATTATACCTCCGAAAATATAGGGAGATCAATATAATACAGAAGAGAAGCAGGAAAAACTATATGCCAACACCCTGAGTCTCTGAAAAATAATAGAGTCTGCATGAACAACGGCCTAAATAAAGGTCAGGCACCTTTACTTGGATCTGAACATGGGCAAGTGTAGTATGAGTACAAGCTGCCAAAGCAACCTGTACCCAGTAGGATTCGAGGGCCCACCAGGCACATAACAATAATAAAAGCAGTAAATAATGGAATATAATAAAGTGGGGTCATAGAAGCAAATAGTACATCATAGAAGCTTGCTACTCAGATAGGAATCAAGTAACAAGTAGAACATGTAATCGCTAGCTACAAGCAATTAAGAAAGATGTACCCGAAATCCTTGCAGCAATATATATGAATAATAATAATTAATAATAAGGAGTCAAGTAAAATATAGAAAGGCAGTATGGACGGTATACCGGTAACCTCAAGTAAGACACGAAAGACTGATAAGATGATACAATTCACAGTAACCCACATAATAAGAACTATCCAATAATCAGTAATATCAATGGAGAAGTAATAACATCAATGTAATAAACATATAAACACTATGAAACCCCCCCATAAGGAATGCAACATACACAGTAAACACGCTCAGCCGTTGGCCCCATACGACCAGGGGTACACTAAAGAAACCAAGTATAGAAAAGTAAATACACACCATGAAGTAACAAGTCCTGTGTACATTTCTTCCCCAGTACCTATAGGCCCAGTAGGTAGAATCCATGGAAGGCTACCATAGGTGTTCTCGGTATATCCCTACTCCGTCCTATACCCCCATCCGTATCGTTGTAGCAAGGAGGAAACATCCATAGAGGTGTTCAAGTACCATCCGTATCACATCCATACCATAAGCCTCACAAGTACCACATCGGGTGTTCAACGCCTCATATCTATGCCAATAGTCTCAATAAGTCGCAATCGACAAATCATGGAGTTCCACACCTCAAAAGTCGTAATGGCGTCTAGTTATGGCATCTCATTCCTCAATGTCATGTATCACAAAGTCCTCAAGGGAACTATATCAATAATCCTCCAAACCGGTGTATGTGATAGTATTGAGAAGATGTACACACTGTCGTACAACAACAACCTCAAGGTCCAGCGGATGTACTCACCACCAAACAGAGTCGATCTCAAGTCCCACCACTAATTAGTCAAATGATATTTCTCGGTGCCAAGTTTTAAAATATGGGCTAAAATAAGTAGAGATAGTAGTACCGAGTGCTCAATCCAACATCAAGTCTAAAACAGTTAAAAGGTCCTTTAATTTATAATATTATTAGAATATCCCAAGTTATTAGTTTATGTCATTATTCGTCATTATTTCTAAAATCAGTGTCTAGACTTTATGACTCAATAATCATATGGTGATACTGGCCCAGTCCCAATGCACTCTCAATAAAGACTATAGCTTAACCTCTCATATAATGCATGCACAACAATATTAGCAAGTATATATACAGTTATACATGAAATAATAAACACCTATGCCCAGCACGGGTATGACTGGACAAATCCTAGGTCACAGGTGCCATACTTAACCAGATGCAGAAATAGATAGCAATTGATGAACATATGAAAGAACTATCCAAGGTTACAATAGAAACCTAGATAACCAACCCACATATGCTATTTAGTACAACTATCAACACTATATAAGGAGAGATTTCCCCACGGAGCCTACCTTTCATCTGACTATAAAGAATTGTAAACTCGCAAATGCTAATTCGACTGATAACAAATAAATTCCAATTGCTCTAAAACTTGCAAAATAGTATTCCATATATTAATGCGAGTCTAATGGTATAAATTATACTAAGTTCCAGACTAGGCCTAAATCGGGCCTAAATGGGTTGGAGGGCCCCACTTGTCAGAACATAAAATAAACTTTACCACGAGGTTATCAACATTACCAGGAACCTGTGCTCCAAAATTGAGCATAATTTGAGTTAGGCAAGGTCATCAAAACAACCCGAAAAGATTTCACGACAAAGGGGTCAAGATGCAATCTTTATGGGATTAAACATTGAAATTCAATGAATTAATTATGTTAAACATCAAAATAGACTCAAGGGACGAAGAATTATTTAACAATATGAGAGTTATAATTCATCATCTTCACTACTAAGAGCCATTAATGGAGGAAACATGGAATTCCAAGATGTATAACGAAGAGGAAACTTACCAAACAGCAAGGAAATCAAAGGGGCAACACTTAGGGATTTTTATCAACCTTGGTTTGATGTTTGGAATGGGTTTTCACACAAAATTAGAGTAAAAATGTAAAGGTTTTTCAGTATTATAAACAGAAAAGTTGATTAGGGATTATTTATACTGCCAGTGATTTGTTCACTATGATTGCGTGAGAAGGGTCGTGATTGCGTAGATGAACTATTTTGGTCATCATGATCCCTAAAGGGATCACTACGATTGCGATGAATACAGAGAAATAACATCATCACGATCATGTGAAGGGAAGAATGTGATCTCATATATATAAAAAATTGTGACACACGCGATCTCGTACTAGAACAACGTGATTGTATAGAAAGAAATATGAGGCATCGTCATCGCATGGGAACTGATCATCGTAAAAAAGGATCTTACCTACACTAGTTTCAGGTTTTGAAAGTAGAAACCAAGGAGAACAAATACTCTAAATCACCATTTAAATTACGTTCACTGTCCATTTTACGCAAACAAACTAATCACGCACACCATAATAACATTTTGGACTCAGCGGTGCAGTCAAAATTGGGATCTGAGGTCGATTTGGGAAAATGTTTACCAAGTCAACCATTAGGCATAAAAATCATAAAACTCCAACCCATACCTCAAAAATACAATGACAAGTCCAGGAAACAAACTAATACTACCATTAGCCTAAAATCACCATCCAAGAGCTTATAGAAGCGTCAGAATTCTGTTCCAATACTTCGAACACCAAAATACCATTCAAGCTCCAAAATAGGCCTTAACTTAATCAAAATCCACAAATTAGCACGAATTGTAAATGAAAACTCCAAAAAACAAACTTAAGGTCTATCTAGACTTTGTTTGGCATTACATAGCTAACGGATCGAAAATTAATTTTGAGCTCATCTTGAAGGAAAGTTGACTTTAGTCAACAAGTACTTAGTTTTAGGTTTTAAAATAGGAAATTTGAGATATTTCTCAACCGATTCGCCAGGGTCCACTATTAAAAGGACTTTTGTCCTCGAAAGTTAAGTAAAAGCAAGAAATAAATGGGAAGAGAATGTACCTGATGCCTCAAACAACTGTGGATACTACTTTTATATCTCACTCTCGATCTCCCAAGTAGCTTCATTGACCAGACGGCACCTCCGTTGTACCTTAACCATTGGAATCTCCCTTGATCTCAACTTTCTCACATACTTATCCAAAATTTTCACAAGCTCTTCAATAATGGATTTATTATCATCCAACTACACTAAATTCTCCCAAATAACATGAGACTTGTCGGGAATATACCGCCGCAACATAAAAATTTGGAATACCGGATGAACAACTGAAAGCATAGGAGGTAAGGTCAACTTGTAGGCAACATCACCAACTCTCTCCAAAATCTCATTTGGCCCAATATACCTGGGAATCAGCTTATCACACCTACATAATCTTATCACACTGCTCATAGGAGATATCCACAAAAACACTTTATCACCAACCCCTAACTCTAAAGCACAAAGCCTACGATCAGTGTAGCTCTCCTGCCTATTTTGGGCTGCCCTCAACCTATCCTGGCTTAACCAAAATTAATCAAGAAAATCACGTAACAAGTATGTAGACTGGACTCTGGCCTCAAAACCATCGAACCACCCAATAGAAGTTCTACACCGCCTACTATACAATGCCTCAAATGGTGCCATCTCACTGCTGGAGTGATAGCTATTATTTTAAGCAAACTCATCCAATGGTATATGATGATCCCAAAAACCCCCAAAGTCAATCACACAAGCCCTCAACATATCATCCAACACCTGAATAGTTTGCTCAGACTGACCTTCAGTCTGAGGATGAAATGTCCTGCTCAAATGCATCTTGGTACCCAAGTCTCGCTGAAAAGACCTCCAAAACTGCAAAGTGAACTGGGTGCCTCTATCAGAAATGATAGAGACAGGAACACCAT
>JBDJHY010907764.1:0-12841 GCA_039654485.1 Withania somnifera
AAATATACCATAATTAACGAAAAATTATTTCTAACATTACTTAGCATTATTAATATTTCAATATAACTATATCTACTATTTTATTAAGGAACTAATAAATTGGAAAAAAATTATATAATCTTCAAATACTAATTAAAAACTAAAACTCTTGAGTTTCACAAGCTTTTATGATAAACTTGACAACTCGATCTTTGAATTAGACACCGTCGTAAATTTAAACAAAGCCGAGGGGACCGAAGTAAAGGTCCACTTAGCCTAAATTCAATATTTCGGAATTGATGGAACAAAAATTTTTGAACCTGAGGCTACAATCATTAAAATTTAACCAACGTTAAATTTTCAACTGTAACACGTTATTATCCCGTCAAAAGAGATAAAATCGCACCGAAAGAACTTGGACCCAAACCAAGGGTCCTTCTAGACCAAAATGCACATTTTGAAGCTAATAAAATTGTTAAAATTCGATTTCTAGATCGTCTTGAAGGAATGTTGAGTAAAGTCAATAATTAATTTACCTATGTTTAGACTCTAAAATAGAAAAATTGAGATAACTCTCAACTGAATCACTAGGGTATCAGGCTAATGGCCCAGCAGGTCATAAATGATTTGGGGAGGCAATTAAGATGCTCTAAAATAGAAAACACATAAAATATAGAAATCACCTTAAGGGTCATTAGTCCTCGAAAGTCAAGGAAGGAAGAAAGGTACCTGAATGCTAAAACAACTGTGGATATTGTGTTCAAATTTTAATCTCGACCTCCCAGGTGGCCTCCTCGACCCGAAAATGTCTCCACCGAACCTTAATCACAACCTCCTGACTTCTCTGTCTAATATAGTAACCGACTCCTCAACAAAAGACAGACTCATCCAACTGCACTAAATCCAACAGAGCACATGTGACTCATCTGGGATACAACTCCACAACATCAATACATGAAAAACCGGATGAATGGCTAAACATTGGAGGAAAAGCTAACCGGTAAGCAACATCACCAACTCTCTCAAAAATCTCAAATGTCTCAATATACCTGGGGTTGAGCGTGACTCATCTACCAAACCTTATAGAATCTTGCATAGGAGATACCCGTAGGAACATCTGATCACTGAACCCAAACTCTAAGGTATGAAGTCTATGATTCACATAGCTCATCTCCCTACTCTGGCTGCCCGCTGTCTGTCCTGAACCATTTGAACATGGTCAAGAGAATCATAGAGTAGATTAGTACCTGAACTCTAGCCTCAAAGACATCAAACCACCCAATAGGTGACCTGCAACTCCTACTAGACAATGCCTAGAATACTGTCATTTGAATGATGGACTAATAGCTATTATTATATGAAAACTCTACTATGTCCATTATTCGTCCCACGAACCTATAAAATCCAATACACAGGCCCTCAATATGTCCTCTAAGACCTGAATAGTCCTATGGACTGACCATCAATCTGTGGGTGAAATGCTTTGTTAAACTTAACCTCAAAACCCATCTCTTGCTGAATAGTCCTCCAGAATTAGGAGGTAAATTACGTTCTATGATTTGATATAATGGATACGAGAACCCCATGTAATCGAACCTCCTTCTAAAGATAAACATGATCCAACCACTTTGTATTTTAGGATGAATGAGCATGGATGAAACGTGATGACATAGTCAACCTATCAATCATAACCCAAATGGGTTCATGACCCCTGGAAGTACGCAGCAAACCTATAATGAATTCCATAGCCACATGATCCTAATTCCACGTAGGAATAGGGAGTCTCTATATTAGACCACCTGATCTCTAGTGCTAGAAGTCAACAAGTTGGCAAATCAAACACCGAAACATGCTCCTTAATATTCCTCTTCATCCCACTCCACTAATAGGACTTTTGTAAGTTGCGGTACAACTTAAATGCACCTGAGTGAATTGAATATCTAGAGATATGAGCCTCATGTAGAGTCAATTATACCAAACCACCAACCTATGGTACACAAATACGACCAGCATACCTTAGACTCCCTATTTAAATAGATATTAGACCTACCTTCCTCACTAGATAACACCTGATCACGAAAGGCACTCAAATGCTGATCCTCAAACTACTGTTACGAATATGGACAAGTAAAGATGACCGAGCCTCAACTTTAGCCAACACCCTATTGGGATCTAATAAGTCCAACATAAATAACTGGTTAGCCAAACACTTGATGTCTAAGGCCAACAACCTCTCAAAAATTGACAACGAAGAGAAACTACCCATACTGTCTGCCTTCCATCTCAAGGCATTGGCTACTACGTTTCCCTTGCTTGGATTGTATAAAATAGTAATATCACTTTCAATCAGTAGCTCAATCCATTTACACTGCCTCGAATTCAGCTCTCTCTGTCTCATAATGTACTGAAGACTATGATGGTCAGTAAAAATCTTATAATGAACACCATATAGGTAGTGCCTCAATATCTTAAGCACAAAAACTACCACCACTAACTTCAAGTTCTGAGTGTGGTAGTTGAGCTCATAAAAGTATATATTCATCAAATAATATACGATAAATCACCCCTAATACATCATAACACACCTTAAACCAATACCTGATGAATCACAATACACGAAGAACATTTATCCCTCAATCGGCACTGCTTAAAAATGGTGCTGAAGTCAATAAGGCCTTAAGCCTAAGGAAACTTGCGTCACACACCACTGACCACTGAAAAGAAACATCCTTCCTAGTTAGTCTAGTTAATGGTGCTACTATCAAAGAGAATCCATCAAAAAAGGTTTTTTAGTACCGCGCTAACCTTACAAAGCTCTGAACCTCGAAAGGAGACGTCGATCTCGGCCAATCAAGAACTTTCTGAACCTTTGTTGGTCCCACCATAATCCAATCCTCAGAAACCACGTGTGTCCTAGAAACACTACAAACTCCAATAAAAACTCACACTTTGAGAACTTGACATAAATTTTGCTCTCTCAGGGTATAGAACACCGTCCTCAAGTGTTGCTCATGCTCCTGCTCACTCTGTGAGTAAACAAGAAAATCATAAATGAATAATATCACAAAGGAGTCCAAATAGGGCTTGATTACCCTATGCATCAAGTACATAAAGGCTGCGGGGTATTGGTCAACCCAAAAGACATAATCAAGAACTCATAATAACCATACCGAGTCCTGAATGTAGTCTTAGAGATATCCTCTGTCCTGACCCTAAACTGATGATACCCTGACCTTAAATTGATCTTAGAAAACATTGTCCCACCATATAGATGTTCAAATAGATCAACAATACTTGACACTAGATACCTATCGATAATTTACACACATACGCATTGATCCATCCTTCAATCTTAAAAAATAAGAAGCACTCGATGGAGAAATAATCAGATTAATAATACCCTTATCTAGAAGATCTTGGAAGAGAAACTCCAGCTCCCCTAACATAGTAGGAGACATATGGTGTAGATTAATAGAAATAGGCCTGGTGCCCTGCTCCAGTTCTATGAAAAAATCAATATTACGCTCTAGCGAGAGGCCAAGTAGGTCAGTCAAAAAGACATCCAAAAACTAAAAAATAATATGCACAAACATCATGAACGTAAGCTAAGTAAGACAAATATCCACTCTCCACCAATCTCCTAGCCTGAAGGTAGGAGATGATCCCTGTTGGTGCGCGGCTAACAGAACCTGCCACACTACTGGGGATACACTAGTCATGACTAAGATAAGGGTCTTGGCATAGCAATCCAAAATTTTATATTAAGGTAAAAACCAGACCTTGCCAAGTATACCATTAAAATCTGACATATAAAGAAAAATCAGGTTGGTCCAGGTATCATACCTTCCCAGAAAAACCAAACAAGACATCATAACCCAATCCACTACTAAAAATTCTCTTACTGGGGTAGCAACAGATACAGGCTCAAATAATGGCTCACTAGCGAAACCCAAATAAGGTTCAAAGTAGGATGACACATACGAGAAAGTAGAACTAGGATCAAATAGGTCTAAGGCTATTCTATGGCATACAAAAATCATACTGGTAATAATAGCATCTGAGGCCTCTACCTTTGATCTAATAGGAACGACAAAAAATTGGCGATGACCACCGCCTAACCGACCACCATCATGACCACCGAACCTATCTCGCTGACCCCCACCATGAGTAAACGACTTTGGGCCCCAACTCTAGTTGGTACCATCACCGATCTTAATGGCTGAGCTGGTTGTGGAGTTATCTGAAGTGTACCCATATGAGGACAGTCTTTGGCATAATGCCCACAACCCCACACTTGAAGTACATCCTTGGCGGTCTACTCTTAAGGGAACCACTGGAAGTCTAGGAATGGCCACCACAACTAAAAGACCTAAAACCACCCCTCGACACTTGACCTAAAGACTAAAAACTAAAACCCCAACTTAATCGGCTTCAAGATCTAAAGAGATGCTGCACTTGCCTATTAAATTGGCCTTACTAAAACTATTTCTAATAACCACAGCCCCCAAAATGGGACCCACTGTAATTGCCCTACTTTTAGGTCTCTTATCAATACGCTGGAATGACTTGCGAAAAAGAGACTTCATAGTCTGATCATGGTCTTCAACCATCTGAAAAAATGACTATTTGACACTAACAATGCCATGGACTCTCTAAGTTTGTTCCTCAATCCATAAGCATATCTAAAGGCCCTCTCTTGATTCGTAAGCATAAACTTAACTCCATGCGTAGATAACTAATGGAATTTTGACTCATACTCTACAACTGACATCGATCCCTTCTCAAGAAGCCTAAACTCATCCCTAAACCAATACTTCTCAGTTTGGGACACAATATTCTATATAAATATCTCATATAATATTAATCAAGTCATTTGAGGTGACCCAACTAGCCTACAAGTCATTTGCGCTCTCCACAACTGCTTCACCGATCCCTCATCTGAAATATGGTATAGGCAACCCTGTGTGACCTTGATACATCAAGATTCCTCAATCTCACCCCACACTAATCATAAAATCATGGGTATCCCCCCTAGGAGTGCCTGTAAAACTCTATAGATCAAGGATAAGAAATCTAGTCAGGAGCTTCTGCTCTGAGTCTCTCATAGGTGACTGAGGTGATGGGTGGCTTGGAAAATACAAGTATGGGCAGTACTTAGGCAGGAAAAGGAACCTCTTCTACCAAAACTGGAAAAGGATCCGCAACAGTCATCCATGCTCCAAACTAGATGCCCCCAAGGCTACCCCCTGGGTGGACGTCTAAAGGTGTACTCCAAATGCCCCAAATAGCTGCCATAATAAATCCATGACAACTTGGGTAGACTAGATATTGGGGTATTAATCCCACCGAATGATGGTCTGGAACTGGTATTGTTTCTATAATAGGCTTATTAGTCGTCGTGGGTGCCATATTATAGTACTGTACTGAAGCTCAAGCCGTTGGGTCAGAGGGCTCACCATCACTTGCAGTAATCATTTACGTGTGTGGCATCCGTGGAAGAGTGAAGGTAAATAAATAAGATTTCCAGGAAACCATCTAGGTTACAGGAATGATGTAGGATCAAAAAAAGGGAGTTCCATTCATAAGTTTCTAATGCAGTCTCTTGAAGATAGGGTACAGATGTCTCTGCACAGATCCGGGGACTCTACTAGATATTGGCTTTGTAACACTGTTACTAGTCGAAACCTAGGCTATAATACCAATCTTTAACAACTTGATTTCTCAGGTTCTGATGGCACCTACAACCCTCCTTCAGGAGAACCAATCCTCATATCCTGGAACAGTAAGTAGCAGGCCACTAACCACATATATAGCTAAGTACAATTATGGAAACTAGTAAACAGTAAGATGAAAGGGAAATGGAAAACAAAACAAAATATACATTCAGAAATTCCCTCCCATGACCCTGTATCAGTGCATACATGAGCCACTATAGATTACACAATGCAGAACATACATAAGATATAATGTACAATCCGTCTCTAAGATACAAAAGAGATAAAATAATAGTTGAAGAGATACAGGCTAGGATGGACGTCTGAAGCTCATCCTGTATCTCCAAAAAGTCCAGAGTAAAAAGGCATAAATTGGCAAAGTCAACGGAGGGTGCTAGTCAGAGCTGTACCAGGGAAACACAAGTGTAGTATGAGTAGAAGTTGCTGAATCAAAAGTACCCAGTAGGCTGTGAAGGCCCACTAGGCACATAAAAATACTAATAATAGGAAATAACAGGAATGTAAAGAAGGAAATTACCAAAAAAAGGACAGCACGGGAAGCTAGCTACACAACCAGGAGTGAGAAATATAGTTATCAAGTAAAATTGGCTAGCCATAACAATTAAGCAAGAGCTCAGGTAAGATAAGAACATACCTGGGGTCCTTGCAGCAGTATAACAATAATAATAAGGAAACAGGTAACAAAATATAGCAAGAAAGACCAAGGGGTAATAGATGGTGTGTCAGTAACCTCAATGATATGATAAACACAAATACGCATAGATAAATCTACTAGGCAAGGATCATCAATAAACAACAACTGCAATTATCTTACTATAACTATAGGTAACAGTAAATGCAGGTAAAATCCCTCCAATCCCCCGTAAGAAGGAAGAGCACAAACAAGGCACATTCATCATTCCATCATCCTATACTACCGGAGAGTTCATACAAAAACAAGTACAATAAAGTAACACAGTGATGCATGCAATAGCTTCTATGTACGCTCCTCTCCGATACCCGAAGGACCCATGGAAAGGCATAACCCTATATATCCCTACTCTGACCTATACCCCTCATCTAGTCGTATGCCACTTATAGGCAGGGGTCCATAGAGATGCCAACCACGTAAACATTTCTAGTGTCTTAGTAATCTCATGTATCATAGTTCTCATGATGTATTAAAGCATATCACAAACAATACTATAACTATCTTATTCCCTGCACAGGCTCAGTCTAAGATATCAGCTAGCAACACACAACAATCAACCTAAAACCAAAGGAAAAATTCAAAATTCAACCCACGCATCAGCGTTATCCTACTTCCATATTTACCCTACGGCCATCACAAGACCATTACTAGGTCAAAGGCATTGTATTACACCGAGCGCCATCAAAAGAAAAAGATGAAGTAAGAGAGAATAAGCGGTTAGGGTTCACGGTATCGGCCTAATAAACAGATCCCGTTGATGTTATTTAGTGTAATTACACAAGTCATATCCCCAATGAAAGTCTAAGGATCCTACCTGTCGTCTGATGAAAGTAGCACTACAACACATGAGAATCTGTTCGTCTATCGAAAGACATCTATGGATGTCCTGAAACTGAAAAAGTAAGAAGCTACTCTTCAATATGAAGCTATGGTATAACCTATATCAAATTCAAAGCTAGGACGAAAATCAGGTCCAAAAAGGGGCCCATGGGACCCACTAACCGAACCCAAAAACAAAAATTACCACAGGGTTCCCAGCAATACCAGAAAATTGTGCTCAGAAAATAAGCACAATTCGGATACGAATTGGGATCAAAACAATTCAAAGAAGAAAGAAATAAAAAGTAAAAAACTTGTCAAAATTAAAGAATTAAAAAGAAAGATTTTATATACTAAGTTAAACAAAATCTCTTCGAAAACTCCTCCAGTAGCGTTAATAATTGACGTTAATAAATAGTACTTTTCTTCTTTTCATAAAGTAGAATTATATACAGACACACACGGCCTTGGAACAATCCAACTTTAAATCTTAATAATGCTATGTTAATTAGTAGTACTAGCTATATATATATATATATATATATAATGATTATCTAATTTTTATTTATTTTATAAGTATTCGGATATTACGTAGGTCCGTAATAAAATAATTATAATTCTTTAAATGTATCATAATTAATAGAAAATTATTTCTAATGATGCTTACCTTGTAAAATATTAATTTTTTAATATAACTATACCTACTATTTCAATAAGGTACTATTAAATTATAAATTTTTTTATAAAATAACATAGATAAATATTTTATAGTCTAAAAATTATTTAAATTATTTTAAAAAAATAAAAAATATTTGCATATTTTTAAATACTAATTAAAACCTAAAATCTCAACTTGCACGGGTTTCTATAATAAAGCTGGCAACTCGAGCTTTGAATTAGACACCGTTGTAAATTTTAATGAATAGCTGAAGAGACCGACGTAAAGGCCCATCTAGCTTAAATTTGACATTTCAGAGCTAATAGAACATTCATATTTTTAACCCATTGCTTCGATCATCAGAATTTGACCAAAGACAAACTTTCAACTCCGACACGCTATCATTCCGTCAAACAAATCACACCAAACACTCCTAGACCCAAACCAAGGGTCTATCTGGACTAAATTCCATATTTCAGAGCTAAAGAAATTATGTTCATTGCTTTCCAAACTCTCGTTTAAGGTTATATTTGTAGAGGGTTTGTTGTCACTACACCAGCTGGTGCAACCCTCATTTAGTCTTTGCAATTGCAACCTTATTCATGCGATCATGTAGTTCTAATCCTTTTGACTATCATGATCATGACGTGGCTTCACCTGATCGTGTAGGTTTTCTTCTTCTTCTACATCATTGTGACCGCGTATTGATGTTGTTTCTTCTTCATAATCGGACATGGCTTTCTGCGATCGTAAAGGTATAAATCTAGAGTTATGTAATCGTGTTCTCCTTCATGTGATCGTGCTGAACACCTTCTGCCCATATAAATAATTAAAACCCTAATTTTTGAGCATTCAAAGCTCATCTTCATCACTTGAAATTGACGTTTTCACCATTTATGCTTCATGGAATTTTATGTTTGAGCTTGGAGAGTATTGGGGAATGGCTATAATATTTTTTCTTTTATTATTGGTAAATTTTTCCTCTAAATTCCTTGAATTTTATCTCCAAATTTCTATATTTTTCCAAACTTTGTTCTTCACTTTTTGCTATTGATTTAACTAATTATTGAATCTGTTTGAGCCCAATTTTGGGTATGTATTCCTTGATTCAAGAGGAATCATCGAAACTTTTTGGTTGTTTGTCCTAAGGGCTTATTTTTTATCCAAATCTTGAACCAGCTAGAATCCTATCAAGATGGGTATCATTTTCTCTTTTTATTTATGTGTAGATTACTATTCTGATAGTTTCATGTTTATTTGGAGTTGTTCGAAGTTGTTGAGTTGAGACTAGGTATCTATGGAGCTTTTCTTTGGATGATGGGTAGGTTACAACTTAACAACATTAGATTTGTCTTATATTTGATATAATTTTATTAATTAACATCCTTGGGTTAGGTTTTATAGGTCATTACTCCTGACCCCTATCCGCTCTTTCAATCTAATTCCTTTACTTTCTACTTGGTATCTATGTAGATTATGATTACCCATTTGTGGCCCTGAGACGACTTGTATCGACTCTGAAACCTAGTATGGTGGGTTGTAGGGAATGCTCGTGAGTCTCGGGCATTGATGTTTGGTTGTTATCTGTTGTAAAGCTTTCTAATCCTGTGAAGGCCCGACATGGTAATTGTGTATTGTTGATTTTGGTTGTGCACAACATTGTTATGAAAGTTGATTTCTACATTAATTTATACTATTTTAGGGCCGACAGACCAATATCACCAATATGAAACCTTGCATGGTCTTATGAGTCTGTTTTCAAATATTAATGGTTGATATTATTGTAAGTCAGTTAACAAAAGTGAGTTTTGCTAATAAATGATTTTCTTAACTTGTTTTAGACCCAATGGTCAATTGGGCACTTGGTACTTATATTTTCTACCCATTTAGTCCAAGCCTTAAACCTAGCACCAATTAAGATTATCTTGCAAGCACTTAAAGCTTTGGCTCGATGTTGAATGCTGAGTAATAGTTTATTTGCTTAATTTTAGACCCGAATATAGCCAGACAGTGATTTTAGGATTTAATTTTGATCTAGACATGAAATGAGTTTAGTCACATGTATTGAGTCATCTTAGATACTTTTGGTTATGAGACACTACTGATTATGAGATACTATCAGTTATAAGATTACGAGTTTGTAAGCGGTAAAGGTCTCCATAGACCCTAATGATCTGGGATGCAGTTGATGAAGGGGTTTCTGTTGAGAACCCACATGGGTCATGCCTTTGTAAGGCATAGAGCTGGAAGGTTGTGTATATGTTATTATTGAGACATCTAGTATCATTGCATCATGTTTGTGTCATTTTTTGCACTTGTTCTCTTGTATGAATTTTCTAGTCTTATGGGGGGACAATGGGTGAGCTTTACTTGGTTCTAACTTCCTTTCTTATAGATTCTTGGTAAGGGTTTATTTATGTTTATTACTTGTTAATTCTGCATTTCTTTACTCATGGTGAACATTTGGTAGTTTGTTTTAGATTATTCTTACTTAGAGGCCTCTACTTATGTGGGATTGCATCTAGATAACTTCATTACTCTATTATCTCCTTTACTTGTGCTTCCTTGTTAGTTTTACTTATTTGTAACTAGCCTTGCTTGTCCATATTTCTCATTTTTATAACTTATTTTCCTTATTTATATACTACTTACTACTTTTATATATTATATATGTTAAGTTAGCCTATGATGCCTACTAGGTAATCGTTCTTTGAAAATTAGTACTTATGCTTCTGTATCTTTCGGGTGTAAATCCTATTATGAGTCTCCACCGATCACATTGTTGATCGTGCCAACTTTACCTTTTGGAGGTTTCAGAGATCTAGGGTGAGCTCCCCGTGACTAGAGTTACCTATTTATATAGAGTTGGGATTTTGTTTCTTTTATATATCAGAGACAACCTTGTATTTTTGCTTTTGTTCTTGTTGTATTCAATATCTTAGTAGCTTCTACATCACTTATACCAGGTCGTGGGGTTGGATTTATTTGAATATATTAGCATGTTTTTACTCATTTTCTCTCATTTTCTCTTTATTTATTAATCCTCTTTATTAGTTCTTGTCCATTGATTTGTGGTGGCTCATTACTTTTTATTCATGCTACAAGAATTAGTTCGCTATGGTAGGTTGTAGGTGCGATCATGACTTGAGAAATTAGGTCATCACAATTTGGTATCAGGGCTTTAATTTCACCAGTATCACTAATATAGGAGAAAGTTTCTAATAGAGTTGTGAGGATCGGTACGATGACATACATATCCTATAGGAGACTACGGTGGCATTCTTAGAAAAATGATATTTTCCTCGAATCTAAATTATGGTTCTTTTCCTTGATAGTTTCCTGAAATCCTATTTTTTTATGTTCACTCTTCCACATGTGGTCCAATTGAGGTCTTCAATGGGAAAGGGCGAGCGTTCCATACTAGTAGCCAGGGGGTGATATTTTCATTACCCTAAGGTCAAGGACGTGCTAGAGCTACCACACCAATTAGAGTTTCGAAGGTTGTCATAGGGCTTGAGATGGTTACAGACCATCTGTCGATGAGTTTTCTACCTCAGTAACCAGTGGGTTTGTGTTAGCTCCAACACTAGTAGGATTTGTTTTTATGCCATCTCTTCAATACCTAATCCTTAGGATTTTAGTGTCAGTAGGGGGAGTGCCTCAGGTAGGGGTACTTACCCATTGTGTGGAGTAATTCTCAGGCTAGGGGTGAGTTCAAAGGCCTAAAGTAGGGTTCCATGTCTGTCCCAGAGTATGGGGCTAGATTTCATGAGTTGGTTGGGTGCACTTATATAATATTTCTCTCTAAGCATGAGAAGGTGTAGAGGCTTGTGGATGGTCTGATCTTGCCACTCCGTTTGGCACTAGATCTTTTAGTAGTAACATACTATTCTTTCACTCAGGTTTCTGTTAATACGATATTCATGAAGAGTTTATTTAGGGAGGCATATGGAGGTAGTGACTAGGGTCCCTAGTAATAGTATGTAGGTGACACAATGTTAGAAGGTAGGGTTCATCCTGGTTGGCTGGTTCAGACAGTTCTACAGACTTTGGATAGGGTTTTGCATGGTTACAGTGAATAGAATTATGGACAAACTTCGAGTGGTACTTCTTATGAGACAGTAGGCCATAATAGCCATAAGGGTTCATTCAATTCATCTCGCTAGTAGAGGCCATCGGGTCATGTTATATATGTGGGATTTTTGTTCATTTTCTCTTAATATTTCCCCCCAATATAGGGTAATTTAGCCATCATAGAAGCCACTATAGCATTCTCTTAGGACATTATTTCCACTGGCTAGATGTGGGGCTCACGTTAGTATAGATACCAAGAGTGGTGCTTAGCCTGGTCGGTCAGACAGCCAGGGTGTCTGTTAGTCTAGTAGTAGTCTTGGGTAGATTTTTATGATTCCAATTAGATTGGGGGCCAAGACCTCAGATGCCATTATCTCAAGTTTGACTTTTTCTTATTCATCAGTCAGTTTCTACTTTGTGTGATCTTGGTTCTTTTTGCTCCTCTATATTTATTTGTTTATTTTTCTCTCAGTTGAGGTTGGAAAGTGAGCCATTGTTGGTGACATTTTCTGTACCTACCCTACTAGTTGATATTTTAGTAGTGGATTGAGATGTTAGTCCTTGTTTGGTAGTTGTTAAGGAGCTTGATTTGAGTTATTTATGCTAAATTTTGTTATTTTTTTTTGATAAAGGGCATGGGATGGTTACCCCCTTATCGTGATATTCTTACTATTGTACAAGGATCGTTACCTTAACCATGCTTGATATATCCTTGATAGTGTGGTAGGGTTTTGTTGGCCATGAACCGTGTGGGATCCTTCTCTGCCTTTAGGCCAGGGTTAGTTTCACATAAGTGTTGATCCTTTCTAGCCTTTGTTCATGATACATGTATCAATGATCCTTTTTAGTTCGAATCATGTGGTTAGTGCGTTTGTGAATTTGTTA
>JBDJHY010907871.1:0-14785 GCA_039654485.1 Withania somnifera
CCCAAATGTTGTAAATTATCCCTTGGGCCTTGTACATTGTTTTCCATGCAACCAACTTCTTCATCATAGCTTGAAAAGCCTTTAATTCCTTAGCTTGATTCCTTGCAAATGGTCTTGGAGCTTGATTGCTTTTCATGTTAGCCTGGTTGCCATCTATGCTCGTATCAACATGTCCTTGGGTAGGAGGGTATTAGAGTTGTTCGTAAGAGTAGGTTCATTTACTATCTGAAGGCTACAAATATGATTACTAAGAGGTTTCTTCATTATTTTGTTTGATTCTAGGACTTTGAGTCTAAGACTCAGATATCAAGTCTATCCCTATAATTAGAGAGTTTTTTGATGTGTTTCCTATAGATTTTCCAAGTGTAACCGAATAGAGAGATAGACTTTCCATATGGATCTTCTTTTAGGAACCCAACCTATTTCCATTCATCCATATAGGATTACAGCAGTTGATCTTCATGAGTTAAAAGATTAATTACCCCATCTTTTAGACAAGGGATTTATTCATTTGAGTGTGCCTTCTTGGAGTGCTCCTGTGTTGTTTGTGCATAAGAAAGTTGGTTTCCACTGAATAATCAAGAATAAGTATCCCATTTAGAGGATTGATGATTTGTTCGATCATCTACAAGGTGCTAGACACTTTTCTAAGACTAATCATCATTCTGACTAATCATTAGCTTAAATCTAAAGAGGCAGATATTCTAAACAAAGCTTTCCATACTCGTTATGACCATTTTGAATTTATGGTCATATATTTTGGTTTGACTAATTCTCCTACAACCTTCATGGACCTCATGAACAGGGTTTTCAAGCCCTGCTTGGACCTATTTGTGATTGTCTTCATTGATGATATTTTTGATTTATTCCATAAGTGAGGAGGAGAATGCAGATCATCTTTGAGCTGTTCTTCAGACCCTTGGATTTCAACTTTATGCTAAGTTTCCAATATGTGAATTTTTGATTTAATCATTCACCTTCCTTCGAGTTGATTCCCAAAAGATTGATTTTATTTAGAATTGGCCGAGACCTACCTCTCCATCAGATTTTTGTACATAGATTTGTTCAGGTTTTCTCTTCCATATCCACTCATTTGACTCGTTTGACTCAAAAGAAGGTAAAGTTTGAGTAGTTTGGTGCTTTTGAGAAGAAATTCTAGGAGTTAAAGTCTAGGTTGACATCTACTCTAGTGTTGACTTTTCCTAAAGGTTTCAAGGGTTTTGTTGTTTACTATGATTCTTTAAAGATTATTCTTGGTTGTGTTTTGATGCAGCATGGTATGGTTGTAACTGATGCTTCAAGACAGTTGAAAACTGATGAGAAGAATTACCTTACCCATGATCTTGAGCTGGAAGCTGTGGTTTTTTCTTTGAAGTTGTGGAGGCACTACTTATATGGAGTGAATATAGATGTCTTCACAAATCATAAGAGTTTGTTGCATCTTTTTTAGCACAAGGATTTGAATCATCTTTAAAGAAGGTGGATTGAGTTGTTGACAGATTATGACATTACTGTGATATACCATACGGTCAAGGATAATGTAGTTGTTAATGCCCTTATCAGCTTGTCTTTGGAGAGTTTGTAATGTGTTAATAAGGATAAGAGTGAGTTAACTAGAGAGGTGCATATGCTTTCACACCTTGGATTTAGATTGATTTATGTAGAGTATAGTGGTATTCTTGTTCAGAATGCTTCTCATTCATATCTTGTTGTTGAGGTGAAGGAGAAGTAAGATAGTGATATGATTCTAGTTTATAGCTAAATGATGTAGTCCTTAGAAAAAGGTTTGGGTCTTCTATAAAGGGGAGATAGGGTTCTTCGTTATCAAGATCACATGTGTGTCCCAGCAATTGATAGTTTGAGAGAGAGGATAATGTCAAAGGCTCATAACTCCTAGTATTCTATTCATCCTAGAGATAGAATGATGTATTAAGATTTGAAAGAGGTATATTGGTGAGAAGGTATAAAGAGGGAGATAGTTGAGTTTGTGGCTAAGTGTCCTAATTGTCAGCAAGTGAACGTAGAGCACTAGATAGTAGAATTTTTAGATTCCGACATTAAACTGGAAGGTGATTAATATGGATTTTGTGACCAGTTTACCATTATCCCTGAGATATGATTCCATATGAGGTTATAGTGACCTAATGACTATATTTTCTAACTTATTACTAATTCACAATAGCTATTCAGCAGAGAAGTATGCTAGCATCTACTTGAAGGGAAATCATTCATATGCATGGTGTCTCTTTATCTATTATATCATATCGTGGTCTACATATTACATCTCAATCTTGGAGATCGCTTCAGAGGATCTTAGTACCTAAGTTCGATTACGTATGGATTTTTATCCACAAACAGATCGATAGGCTAAGAGAACTATTCATTCTTTGGAGGATATTTTGAGGGTACGTGTAATTAGTTTCAAGAGGTAAGTGGGTGTGGCACTTGCATCATTTTGAATTTTCATACAATAGCCACCATTCGAGTATTCAAATGGCTCAATTTGATGCACTATATTAGAGGCAGTGTAGGTGTATTATTTTTTGGTTCGCGGTTGGTGAAGAAGCTATTATGTATAGAGTTTGTTAGCAGCAGTTCATCCAGTTTTTCATGTCTCTTTATTAAGTAAATTCATGAGTGATACATATTCGATAGTGTCAGTCGAGGATACGTTATTCATGATAGATTGACCTATGAGGAGGTCCCTATTTAGATTATTTATAGGCAATTTCGTAAGTTGAAAAAAGAATAGATTCAGTGAAGGTTTTCTGGATGTACCAAGCAGTTGAGGGAGATAATTGGGAGGAATAGGCTAGTATGATAAGCAAATATCTGCATTTATTTCCTTCTACTTCCACACCTCCTTGAGGTAATAACCTCTCTATTTAGATTGTGTCTATTTTTTTCATAAGCATGTAGTAGTAGCAGTGCATGAGTTCATTGAGTGTATTCATGCTTCATTTGAGTAGAGTATTGATGTTGAGTTGAGGAAGTAGTGCATGAGTCCCTATTTGTGCATTTATGTGCTACTTCATGAGATTTTAATATTGAGGTCAGTTATTGAATAGTAGAAAATTGATAGTTGAGTGAAGATATAACTTAAGTTGATGTGATGAGTTGTTTTCATTCTTCTTGTCAGCTTGTAGTCTATGATGCTGAGCCAAATCTTTCATTCGAGTACGAATAATCCGGAAAGAGAAATAATGTAACACCCTAAAACATTAGCTATATTTTGAGTTGTTTTATGTTCTTGCTTACATCTGAGTAATCTAAGTACTCTCATACTTAGAGTACTCCTATAACTGCCCCAAGTTGTTCATGACTTTCTGGGATCGACATGGCAGTTGTTATAGTTTAATTACTTTTTACTCATAACTTCTTCAATACTTACCCAACTTATATTATCCCAAATATCCTTTTTAAAGATTCCATTGAGTACAGAGTATCAATCACTTAAATATGCCATATATGGATTGTTGAAGTTAGAATTTGTTTCCATTCAATGCTTTTTAAAAAAAATCCATAAATCTATCACGGAATATTGCGGTTATCAATAAATCCATGGCTAATAAATTGGCTAAATGACTGATTTATCATTTAGTAGGTGGCCATTATATGTATTTCATTCTTCACATAGGATATTCATTTTTCATTTAAATCTAGTAGTTTTCTTTGATTTTCCATAGTGATTTAAGGGATTTATATGGTGTTTTGATCTATAAAAACTTGTTGTGGTGATTCTATGATCATTTCTACTAGGTAATTCTCTGTCTATAAATTGTAATAAAGTTTTTGGGTTTATATATTCTATTTCTACTAACAAATTGAGCCATTTTTAGTACCATATGATGTATGAGCTATGTTTTGCATGTTGATATGAGTATTTCCTTTTTCTGAGCTACTAGGGTTTATGAACTCGTTAGTTTGGATTTTGACTCACTATTTAAATAGCAATTTGAGTCTTGTTTTATACATCTTGAGACATGGTTTATGTTTTTTTATCATCAGGTGATTCCTAGATTCATTTGTGAGTTTTTGATATTTAGGCATACTTCTTGAAGACATTACCGGAATCTGGGCAGGCTATGGTCTACTTTATTTAGATGCGGTATTAGTGTAGTATATGCATAGTAAAGTGCCATCTCGGTGATAGGATTACTAGTCGTGCTCTAATATTCTCATTTTCTAGGCTGATGGCCTACTTAGCTGGCTTATATCTTAATTAATTACCCTGGGGCTATATCGCTCTACCCGTGTGTTTAACACCAAATCTAAAATATATTATGTTTTGGGGAGGAGTAACACCTTTGATGTGTATTGTTATATGTAACTTTGTAACGTAGTAAGGTTGGGGAGGGGATTATACTAGTGATTAGAGCTTAGTAATTATCCTTTATTTAGGTTGGTGGATCTAGAGGCAACCTAGCTAGGCAGATTATTATATGTTCTACCTAAGATGTGTGTGTGATTAGGGCATGTGTGGCCCTTTGGGCCATAGATAGACAGGTAGGGCTATGCTGGATAGTTTGATTCCTTATGTGATGATATTGTACCTAGCCGAATAAAGCTTTGCTTGGTAGTTAGTAGCCCTGTGTGATGATATTATGCTATAGCCCGATAAGAGCCTATGAGTGAGTAGTGTTGGACTAAGTTATGGTAGATCCATGTCTTTCCATGTACGAGTGTGTGTTTGACCCTTAACGAGTGCCCTCTGTGCAGTTATGGCACCTCTGATTCAATTTCTCGTGGCTTAAAACATACTTGGGACAGGAAATGAGGTACCTTATAACTAGGGATTGGAATATCCCATAGGCTCTAGTTAGCAACCTTAGACCAGTTTAGCCTTTTGATTGATTCTGTGTAGCAAGAATGCATTAAACATTTTAAAAGGAAACTTGATTTTGATAGAGTAATAACTGGAAATGGATTTCATATATACTTATATCTTCCAAGACTGTGTTCATGAGCAGTATGGAGCTATTTTCTATCATCATTTGAGACTGTTTTCTTTCTATCACTTTGATTTTCTAGACATTACCTACACAATGACAGTTGGGTCTTATTGAGATTGGGTTTTTACCTATATGGCTAGACTTGAGTTTCCACTAAGATATGACATATGGGCTAAGGCTGAGTTTTTTCATTCTTTCCCCGATTACTATACTACTGGTGGGCTTGATATATGGTTTTTCATGTTTGTTGGAGTCCCTCCATTGGCAATGCATATCTGGGTTTCTATACTTAGGGCTTGACGCACAGGACGGGGGAGGGGTATATGAGGAAGTAATGGTATATGGTTTGAGTCCTCTGCAGGTCCCTCTTGATTCAAGAATATCCTAGAGAGGGAGCTACTGGAACATATTTAATTTTCCAGTACACCTTTGCATTAAAACCCTATGTATTGATTTGTATCCTTCAAAACTTTTGGGGGGGGGGGAACCTGTTGCGTTACTTGGTTTCCTGGTTGTAACTACCGGTGAAATGGGATGATGTCCGGGTTTTTTTTTCTAATAGACTTTGTTTATTTCCTTTTATATGTTATTATTACTATTAGTGCACTTACTATATTTTATGTTAGCATTGCTTATTGATGCTTTTGCATTTTCTTATTGGTCCTTCCTTATGTTGGTCACGTGGAGCTCTAGGTACATGTCATATTTTGTCATAAGATTATTGGTGCCCAGGTTTTATGGGTTATACCATGATAGTAACCCTCCTTTATACTTGTTAGCTGGTACTACACCACTGGTAGGTGACCTTTCACTACACCTACTAACTATCAACATAGTTAACTTGTTTCTGTTGTACAATATATGTCATTTCCGTACATACAATTGATACCTATTTACCTTTCTTATGACTACTTTACCCTAGTTTGCCTATGATGCCTACTGGGTACCTTTTGTTTTGGTACTCATGGTACATTTCAGTATCTTTTTATGATACAAATCCTAGTATGAGCCTACAGAGAGGATGCAATCGTGCGAGATAACTAAAGTGACTCCAGGAGATTTTAGCGAGTAGTTGTTTTCCTTGCTGACCGATTTTCCTTCTAGTACAAGAGTTATCCTATTTCTATCCTAGATAGCAATTGTTTTGATTTGCGTTGTCGTGGGTTTTTTCTACTTCTTGTATATAGATTCTCTATAACCAGGATACCAACCTTTACGAGTTATTTTAGTTTTTTTTGTGTGTGTTTCTACTTATAATTCTCCTCTTCGTCTCCTTCCATTCTTTTTCTGGGTTCTTGGTATAGGACCACCACTACTTGCTCTTGGAAAGGGTTAGGATTTTTTGTAGGTAAGATGTATACGCAATCACAACTCAATTTTTGGGTCGTGAAAGAGTTGTATAAGAGCTCTAGGTTCATGAGTGTCTCTGTTGTAGGAGTAAGAGTCTGGTGGAGTCCTACATATAGGTATGTAGACATATGTATCTTATCTTCAGGATGATTTAACGCTCTTTTATAAGGATGATTTTTTGACTATTTCATGCGAGGTTTCCACTAGTTTGTTGGTCACTCATCTTGGTTTTGTTCTTTTCTAGATGTTTCATACGTGGTAAGTACCATGAGGTGATGATGCTCTGCAGCTTCCATAGAGAGCTCCAGTTAGGGGCTGGGGTCGATCTAGAAGATTTGGGTGAGTTGAGCTATATCTTAGCAGAATGAGCCTACACCTACAACTCTACCTCCTCCGCAAATACAACCACCTTCAAATAATGCCTTTAGTGACATGTGGCAGCGTATGATTAGTATGTTCGGTAGGGCACCCACTGATGAGGGTTCGACTTCAGCCCAGCGAGTGGCACAGGATGCCCCAACTCTTCCAACCAAGCCTCAACCTAGAGTTTCCATTATGACTTTTGAGGACCGAAAGATGCATAGTTATTTTATCAGTATGGATCTTTCGAGATTTTTTTGTAATACTAGACAAGATCCCTATGAGTTCATTTTAGATTACGAGGAGAGACTGCAGGATCCCAATGAGTTCATTATAGAATACGAGGAGAGACTGTAGACTTTGGGCTTGAGAGAGACACATGGATTTGATTTTATTGGTTATCAGTTAGAGGGTCAAGATAAGGCCTGGTGGAGGTCATATAGAAAAAGTAGACCAGTAGGGTCCGTACCTACATCATAAATTCAGTTTTTGATGCCTTCATTGCTCACTATGTTTTGTGGAGTGTTCACAAGAAACTTAGAGCTCAGTTCATCATGTTGTATCAGGGATCAATGATAGTTCTAAGTATGAGGCTTGATTGACATAGTTTCTGAGCATGGGGCTGTTATTAGCCGATAGAGGTTGACTGAGATCAGAGTTACAGGCAAATGTTGACTTCCTATTTGCTTTGGGTAGCCTATTGTTAGTAGTTGTTGGTAACACTAGTAGCATGGTGCGACATCATCGCTTTGCCCAAGGGTGTAGTGATAAGAGAAAATACTGCCAGGGTGATTTTAGTATGGAACAATCTTCAAGGAGGTGGTATGATAGACGTGGACCTCTATAGTAATAGACATGTAGCAACATAAAAGGGTAGCCTAATAGGACAATTCAGGCCTCTATACCATCAGCTAGTGGCGATCAGAGTAGCCAGCCCATCAAGGGCATATCTACTGGGACTCAAGGCCATCGTGGCCTGGATAGCCTCGTTAGTAGTTTCGAATGAGGAAGAGGTTGTGGTTTCTACTAGTACAATGTGATAGGTGACTACTCTAGAGAGTCTTTATAATGTCGGGCTTTTTTGGTCACCGAGCCTCTATAGAAAGTATGTCACTAGCCATAGGTAGTCATAAAATGACTTTAGATGGTCATGGTGAGGGATAGAGCGAAAACTAAGGGGACTGAAGAGGAGATTAGCATGGCACTGGGTGCCGTCAGTTTTATGCCTTGCTTGACAGAGCCCGAGATGAGGCTTCTAATGCATTAGGTACGGGTACGTTATTTATTTGTCCCCAGCTAGCCTTGATACTCTTTGACCCTAGTTCTACGTACTCTTATGTTCTTGCATACTTCGCACCCTATTTGGGAATTGTATGTGAGCCTTTACCTATGGCCTTAAGTTTCTCTACCCTTATAGGTGAGCCTATAATGGTGGATCAGATTCATAAAACTTCTGTTGCGACTATATGGGGGTTGTGCACTTAGGCTGATCTTGTGGATTTGGACATGATTGATTTTGATGTGATTCTTGTCATTTATTGTCTATTCCCTTATTATACAGTCCTGGATGGTTTTTCCAATACTGTAACCTTATTTGTGCCCGGTGTGTCTCTAGTGGTATGGTGGTGTCATATTAGCCACTCTCCAGAGCCAGTAGTATCCAGTATGCAAGCCAATAGATTCTTAGCCAGAGGTTGTACTACTTACTTAGCCTATGTCCATGTGTTAGTGTTAATCCTCCTTCCCTTATTCTTTCCCAATATTAGGGAGTTCTTTGATGTTTTCCTTGATGACTTTCCTTGCCTCCCACCTGAGCGTGTTTTTGACTTTATAATAGAGGTTGAATCAGGATCTAGGCCTATTTTTTCTGCACCTTATCGCATGGCTCCAGTAGTGCTCTATGTTTATCTTTAGGATTTGGTTACTAGAGGATTTATCCTCCCTAGTGTTTCACCATGGGGAGTTCTACTATTATTTATAAAAAACAAAGACGATACTATGAGCATGTATATTTATTATAGACAATTGAATAAGGCTACCATTTAAGAATAAGTATCCTTTGCCCCGGATTAGTCACCTTTATGATCAGTTTTAGGATACTGTGGTGTTTTCAAAGATATTCTTGAGTTGGGGTTGTCACCAGACATCCCCAAGACTACTTTTTTAAGACTATGAGTTCTTGGTTATGTCGTTAGATCTAAGCAATGCCTCAACTTCAATTAAGGATCTGATGACCAGAGTTTTCAGACCGTACCTTGATTGTTTTATGTTTATTCTCATAGATGACATGTTGGTTTACTCTCGAGTTGAGAGCATCATGAGGAGCATTTGAGAGTCGTACCCCATACTTTGAAGATGGAGCTTCTTTATGAAAAGTTCTCAAATTGTGAAAAGTTCTCAAATTGTTCTTCTTGGTTAGATTCTGACGTGTTCTTAGGGCATGTTGTGTCTCCAGCTAGTATCAATATGGATCCAGCAAGGTTTAAGCCATTCTTGATTGTCCTCGGCCACTACTCCCTCTAAGATCCATAGCTTTATTGGGTTAGTGGCCTATTACAAGCAATTCGTGTAGGAGTTTTCATCTATAGCATCTCCTATGACTAAACTGACCCAAAAATATGTTCCTTTTCGATTATCTGAGGATTGTGAGTCCAGTTTTCTGAGGCTTAAGAAATATTTTACTTCGGCACCAGTATTGTAAATTCCATTTGAGCGTCAGTCATAAAATGTTTATTATGATGCTATGGTATTTTTTTGGGATATATGTTGATGTAGTAGGGTAAAGTCATGCGTATGCTTCATGTCAATTTAAGTTTCATGAGCGAAACTACCCAACCTATGATTTAGAGGTGGCGGTGGTAGTTTTTGCACTCAAGATCTAGAGACATTACCTCTACAGACTTCACTGTGAGATTTTTATAGATAATTGTAGCCTAAAATATAATCTTAGATAGAGAAGATGGATCGAGCTCCTAAAGGGCTATAACATCAACATTCTCTACCATCCAGGTAGAGAGAATGTGGTTACACATTCTTTAAGACAGAAGGTTGTTACTATGGTAGTATGGATTCTATCTCAGCTTTAGAGAAGTCTTTAGCCTTGGACATTCAGTTATTGGCTAACCATTTGGTTAGATTGGACATATCAGTTTTGAGTATAGTCTTTGTACATTTTGAGGATAGACCTAATCTGTTTAACAACAAACAACGATAGTGCGAGGAGAGATCCTTGGTTCATATTTGATAGTTGGTTTTTAGGGGTGATTACAACGGTGCATTTTAATACTTTGACAACATATTGCGGATGGATCATATTTGCATTCCCACTATGGATGATTTTTTAAACTATTCTTCATGAGGCCCATTACATTAGATACTTTATACATTTTGGCATCGTAAAAATGCACAGAGATTTAATAAAACACTTGGTGGCATTGTCCAAGATAAGATGTTACTAGGTTCGTTTCCCAAAGCTTGAACTACATGTAGGTAATGTTTGAGCACCATAGACCTGGAGACGTGTTACAGCGACTACCTATCCCTAAGAAGAAGTGGGAGAAAATTACTATGGATATTGTTTTGTTACTCCCTCCTACTTCTAGGGATGATGGGTGTATATTGGTTATTGTGGACTATTTCCCAAATCTATGAACTTTTACCAACTTCGTTGTCTTGGAGTGCCAAGAGACTTTCCATCTTATATGTTAAGGAGATTCTTAGTTTGCATAAGGTTGAAGTTCCTATCATATCAGATCAGGGTATGTAATTTACTTTGTGTTTTTTGAGTACCATGTAACATGATATGGGTATAGAGGTAGCTTTGAGTATGATCTTTCACCCAAAAATAGACGGACAGTCTGAGCGGACCATTCAAGTACTCCATGATATACTTTAGGCTTGTGTTTTTTTAAGGGGTATCTTGATGCACTTGGCTTTGCTAGAGTTCTCTTGTAACAATATTTACCATTCTAACATCTATATGGCACCATTTGAGGCTTTATAGAGTAGTCATTATAGATTGTCGATCAGTTGGTACAATAGTGTTGACATATTACCTCACATTTCTAACTTGATTCGAGATGCTATCAACATAATTTAGGTTATTCAGGACAAACTACGAATAGCAAGAGTTGTCAGAGGAGTCATGCAGACCATAGAGTTCGACCTCTGGAGTTCAGTATTAGGGACATGGTATTCTTACATTATGAGATTTTATCAGAGGGGAAAGCCTTATCCCGACTTATTGGGTCATATAAGATTACAAAGCGGATAGGATAAGTTGCATATAGGTTAGCCCTACCTTTAGAGTTAGTCAATGTTCATCCAGTGTTTCATGTTTTTATGCTTCATTATTATGTGCCAGATCCCTCCCATGTACTTCATTATAAGAATGTTCAGTTGGACATCGATTGACTTATGTTGAGTAGCTTGAGGCCGTTATTGACAAAGATGTGAGGATAATCCATTAGACTCACTGCTCAGTCGAGGAGGCTACTTTGGAGACATAGAGGGATATGCGATCCTAGTACCCTTATTTGTTCAACTCTTCTGGTATCCTTTCTTTCTTAGACTTTTGCGGATGAAAGTTCCTATAGTGGGGGATGTTGTAACGACCATCAAGATAATTTTTGTGTTCTTGTAACTCTCTTATACTTAAGGAATTCCTGTAACTTCCCCAAGTCCTCATGTTTCTGGGATCAATAGGTTAGGTCCCTAGCACTTTCTATAGCTTAATTCCATTTTATTTATAACTTCTTCGTGACTTACCCAACTTATATAATATCGAATGTCATTTTTTTGATTTTGTTGAGTCCAGAGCCTACATAAAGATCTATATATGAATTGTTGAAATCAGACTCCATTTCCATTCCGTGTGTTCTTTTAAAAATTGCAAGAAATCTGTCATGGGAATGCCGCGATAACCGAATTGTCCACCAAATGACCAATAAATCAGTGGCTAGTATATCGGCCAAATAACTAATTTATCAATTGAGGATAAATAGCCATATGAATGATCTATTGGGTTGGTGGCATTTATATATATTTCCTTCTTCATGAAGGATCTTCATTTTTCACTTAAATCCAGGAGTTTTCTCTGATTTTCTAAAGTGATTTAAGGGATTTTAAAGGTGTTTATCCAAGTTTTGATCCAGATAAACTTGTTGTGGTGATTTTACGATCATTTTTACAAGGTAATTCTTAGTTATTTCTATTGTAATAAAGTTTTCAGGCTTATATCTTCAATTTTTATCATCAAATCGAGCCCTATATTGTACAATATGATGTATGAGTTTTTCTCTGTAGGTTAGTATAAGTATTTTTTTTGAGCGATTAGGGTTCAGAGACCCCTTTTTAGTTTGGATTTTGAACCTGCTATTTTTTTTAATCACTTGATACATGGGTTAATCTTTTGCTAGCATCACGTGATTCTGAGCTTTGTCTGTGATTTTTTGATATTTGGGCATGCTTCTTAAGGACATCAAATGAATATTTAGTGTAGTATAGGCATGGTAAAGCGCCATCTCGGGAGTGAGATTATTATTCGGGACCTGATATGCTTATTCTCTTGTCCTATGGCCTACTTAGCTGGCTTTTAGTTTAACTACTTACCCTAGGGCCTACCCAAGCTTTTAATGTCAACTCTAGAACGTAGTGTGGTTGGGGGAAGAGTAACAACTTTTATGCATATTTTTATACGTTGAATCTGGACCGTAGTGAGGTTGGGGAGGGGATTATACCAGTAATTAAAGCCAATAGTAATGCATATTTTTATAAGAATGAGACCTATATTGTAATTAGCAACCTGTAATGACCCTCATGGTCATTTATGATAAATATGTGACATTTTGCATTCTAGAGAATTTTGGTAGTTTCCCCAAGTCATTTACGACTTTCTGGGACCAATAGTTCAAATCCCTGGTGACTTAGTCGAGAAATATCTCAAATTCCCTATTTTAGAGCCTAAAACTAAGTACTCATTGACCAAAGTCAACTTTATTTCAAGACGATCTTGAAATTTAATTCAGACGGTTTCATTAGCTCCGAAATACCAAACAAAGTCAGGATTGCCCTTAAGTTTGTGTTTTGGAGGTTTCGTTTGCATGTTATTCGAAATTGTAGAATTTAGTTAAGTATATGGCCTAAAGTGGAACTTGAGTGGTAATTTGATGTTCAGAGGGTCGAATAAAAATTCTAATGCTTCCAGCAACTCCAAAAATGATGATTTTAGGCTAGGTGAGGTGTTGGTATAATTTTCGGACTTGTCATTGCATTTTCGAATCATTTTATGGAAAGTTGGGAACTTTCTAGCCTTGTTAGGGGGTGTATTTCACTAAAATGACCTCCTATGTTATTTTCGTCGAATCCGTTGAGTCCAAAATATGTTTTCCACTCATAAAACATATATGGCTTGTAAAATTTAGACTCAGTTTCAATTTCGCACATCCGTTTGAAAATTCTGCAGTTGAAAATACTGTAGCGCAATCGCAGTTAATTAAAAAAATTACCGCAATCTCACTAAAATAGCACGAATGCGCCATAGGCAAGTTATAAAGAGTAGAAAATTGATTTTTCAACCCTTTTCCCAATTCCTTCTCTAGTCATTATACAATTTTTGCTGGGGAATTTCGTCAAAATTTGTGAGAATGTTTTTGAAGATTTCTTGCATCGTTTCCCGCTATCGATAAGTCTATTTCACCGTTTTAAATTTTTGAAATATTTAGTTTCCACCATTAATGGAACCATAAGTTGAACTTGATAGAATCTTTCCATAATCTCTAAATTTTTGAGTAATTCTTCATAAATTGAATATATATTGATCTTAGAATTACTATTACGCCAAAATTCCAACGTTAAATCCGTAAAGATTGAACCTTTGACCCCTTTAGGGTCAAATCTTCCCGGGCTATTTTGAAGCCCTTCCGGTGCTCGAATTGTGCCTAATTTTGGAGCACGAGTTTCTGGTAACGTTGGGAACCCCTTAGTGAAATTTATTTTTAGTTTCGGCAAGCGGTCCCCGCAAGCCCATTTAGACCTGTCAAGACTGGATTTTTGGCCCAGTCCAGAATTTAGTATAAATTTCACCGTTAGACTCATATTAACATATAGAATTCATTGACGCAAGTTTCAGATCATTCAGAGATCGTTTGATAACAGTTGGAGTATAATTCATGATATTGCAAACTTTGTCGTTAGACGATAGGTAGGCTCCGTGGGGCTATCTCTGGGTTTATAGCTTTGATAATTGTACTAAATAGTGTCCTTGGGTTGGGTGGCTAGGTCTTATAGTACCCAGTACCGTTCTTTCGTTCGTTCTATGTTGGTATTGATATGTTGGCAGACTTAGTATGTGATTATAGATACCTGTGCAGGGCTTAGGATGTGGATATCTCATGATTATATTTGTTGATATACTTATGTGTTATTGATATGTTGTGCATTCATGACACGGAGATACTGAGCCTAAGGCTCCGATGAGAGTGCATTGGGGCTGGGTAGTATCACCTTTCGATTATGATCCTTGATAGCAAGCGGATAAATGGATAATAAAGATCCACAGTGGATGATTTGATGATACAATTTCATGATAGTATAAAGATCTAAATGAGAATACAATAATAATACAAGTAATTGCCTTTTACTGGTTTAGCCTCGACATGGTATCGAGCACCCGGTAATACTATTTTACCTATTTTAGTCCAGGCTTCAACTCTTGGCATCAGGACTTACATATACATATATCTGGTTTAGTTACAAAATGTTGGCACTTGAGTCCGACCCAGAATAGGCAGTGAGTACAGCGCGCTGAGACTTGAGACCGTTATCGTACGACAGTGAGTACAACTTTTGACACATGTGGTACTAGTGGTTGTGATAACATGATATTGATCATTGATGACCATAGGTGATACTACCAGATACATCAGCATTGAACGCCTTGATTGGCCGAGTGCAGCTAGAGGATATTTCTGACATAATATGATATACAGGCTGTAAGCCCTAATTTGTCGATCAGTTCTTGACAATATGATTGATATGAGGCATTATATGCCGGTGAAATAGCATTATTGCAGGGCACTATGTGTTGATTATGATTCATTGTGGTTCTAAAAGTAAGATGTGAG
>JBDJHY010908088.1:0-12981 GCA_039654485.1 Withania somnifera
TTTTTATCTTATATATAATATATTATAAAGTTATAAAGTTTTAACTTATGTAATATATTATAAAAGTATAAAGTTTATATATATATATAAAGTTATAAAGTTTTAAGTTTTAACATATACATATATATTATAAAGTTATAAAGTTTAACTTATATACATATAAAGTTATAGAGTTTTAAGTTTTAACATTTATATATTATAAAGTTATAAAGTTTATCAAGTTTATTAAACTTATTAAATTTTTAAAAAATTATAAATTGTTCATACAATAATTATAAAATAATTAGCGTTAAATTATAAGATAAATAGCGTTAAATGGAAGACGGAATGAATGGAGCTCATGTGCGGATGATATGATGAGAAACAAGCTGACACAAAGCGAAGAATGACCTATTACGATTGCCATCACATCGTGATACATATCATGATGGACTACTGAAAACTCATCATGATAGCCATCACGACGTGATGGACTACTGGTGTTCCGTCCAGTCCCGTCCCGTCCCGTCCCGTCCCGTCCCGGTACCATCCCGATACATAACGTGATGGAACGGGACGAGGGTTCCGTCCTGATCGTCCCGGCTTTGTACCATCCCACTATCGATTCGTCCCGATGCAGTTCATCCCGATCCGTCCCGATACAGTCCATCCCAATCCGTCCCAATTCATCCCGATCCGATCCGATCCTGCGTTTTCCCACCCTTAATTTCCACTAACATGTACTCCTGCCTTAAGTTTTAGCTGTTCATAACGAATTTTACAACTTTAATCTTGTCACAATATTTATATTAATTAGTATATAGTTTTAATGGATTTGAGAAATGAATGTAGTTAATAGTAAAAACTTTTTTTTAAAAAAAACTCTTTCTATATAACAAAATAAATAAATAAAACAAAAACTTATTTCTGTTACAAAAAAAACTCTTTCTATATATCAAAATAAATAAATAAAACAAAAACTTATTTCTGTTACAATGTACATTTTAAAACTGAATAAAGAGACTGTACTGCGACAATGAATAGTGCATTTCTCTGATCTGAAATGATAGTGTTGGAATTAGTATTTGTTTATATGAGTGTTATCACTAGTATGGTGGATGCAATTCTTTTTTCCTTTTCGCTTTTCGTCTTAAATTATATATGGTAATGGGTAAAAAGTTATTCTTTTACTTTAATTTATAAGTTAATTAATTAAATTTATTATTATTGAGTTAAATATATCTTCATCATTACAAAATTAGTAAAAATATTTTTATTTTAATTTTTTTCTACGATGGCAAAATGAGAGCCATGGGTGTTAATATTTTGGTGAAGTATCGCATGGCATGTCAAAACTTTTTTTATATTTCATATTAATCAAGAATCACAAGAGTGGAAAATTAATACTTTTTTCACATCCTTGAAATAAAAAAAAAAAAAATTACACAGTGAAGTTAAAAAAATTTGGAAAAAAATTGAAGTTCATTTCTGCTAACTTTTCCTGTTCTCCTCTTCAACCTCATTAGAATCCCACTTTACCCTCTTTTCAAACCTCAATTGAGTTGTTTTTCACTTTATAAAAGCACTACTTCTAACAGAGGTTGTGATTCTAGTGTTAGCTGCGGGTAAGCAGAATGAAAATTCATTTGGGTTTGTTCAATTAGAGAGACCATCGAGTTTTAAGGACTTTTCAGTGGAGGACCATGCTAAAGATTTTTCAATGAAGGACTATGATAAAGATTCTATCTTTAAGGGGATTGTTGTAATTGCGAAGATGGAAACGCCTATTCAACTCACTCCGACCAAAATTCTCTAATTCCTAAATAATATTTTCTTAAAATAAAAGAATCTAAAAAGAAAAGCTACTAAATCTCTCCTTCAACTTTCAGCAGTCGTCCATCGTCAATGGTGAAGAGAAGAAGAATATGAAGGAAACAGACAGAGTTTTAGAACTTCACTGTGTAATTGTTTTTAAATTTCTAAGTTGTGGAGAAGTATTATTTTCGATAAATAGGTTCTTGTGATTTTTGACTAATATGAAACATAGAAAAGAATTGTTGTTTTGGTATTCATTTCACCTAAATATTAGATTATATTAGCTTTCATTTTGTCGTTATAGAGTGTTGATATTTTTATTAACTTTAGTAAAAAACAAGTTTATATGTGATGTATAATTAAAGATAAATTTAATTCATAAATTAAAGCTGAGAGGTATTTTTGACACTTTTTTCTTATATATAAGTGTATTTTTATAAGAGTAAGCTTTATTGTATTTTTACCTTAAATAATTAATCTTCAATAATATTAAGTAATTTAAATGATATTTATACGTGAACTTCTGTTGAGATGGGAAATTTAGAATTTTAAAAATAAGATATATTTATCTATTATGATAGGTAAAAATAATTTGATGGCATAAAGATTATTTATAACATAATTGAAAAATACTCAAAAGTCTTTTTTTGTAATGCTCCATCAATTTATTTGTTATATTTTTTATATATAGGTCGCCTATGTATTTTGACTATCATATTCTTATTTATTATATTTAATAGATTAAAATGTCAAATTTTCTTTAATAAATGTTCTTTTTTTAGTCTCTCCTCAATAAAGAGAAAGAGACTTAATCTATGAAATTGTAATATTAGAGTATATGTATGTGCGTTTTACATAGATTTTCTATAACATTAGTCAATATTATTATTTTTCACAAAAAATTATTTGTAAGAACAAATGACAAGAATATTTTTAATTATATCTTAATTTTTTAGAATGGAAATTATTTTGAGTCATTTATTTTTTATAGGATGAAAAGTAAAAAGTCTGGAGAGGAAGTAGCTAATAGAATCCAAATTGGTAAAAGTATGAAGTCTAGTATTGGATAGGATCTTTGCTGTATTGAGTGTGAAATTGTGCTGGCGTCGAGTTGTTTAGATTATGATTGAGATTGAAGATAGTAGGGAACAAGTGTTTGTTTTGGAGGAAAAGATTCCGGTAATTCCGACCACTAGTACCGTTTGGAATGCATGTGAAGCGGAGTTGAGGGCCTGCCTGGTTGTCCTCCTTTTTAGACTTAATTAGAAAGACATTTCTTGATTTTTCTTTGCTTTATTTCAAGGAGAATCCTATGCCAACTTTTAGTAGAATTCCATTGTGATTTCCGATGTTTTTACGCATTTCAGCTTCTCAATTTCACTACTCTCAAATATTCTTTTATAATTTACTCTCATTGTAGCACTTCACATGTCGTCCTCATTAAAAATTATTATTAAAATATAATTAGTTATATATATATATATATATTATTTATAAATATAAAAATATTAATATAATATAATTTTTTTTAAAATAAAGGAGAGTAATAAATAGGGATAATTTGATCAAGTTGCCCTCTACTTAATAATTTTTTAAGAAATGTGCTAAAAAAGGTAAAGTTGTTCTAAAGGAGTAATCTCACACTCTTCGTCTTATGTTATTTGTTTACATTATTAAAAAAATATATGTCCTAAATTAATTAATAATTCATATTTTCTCGTTGCATTTTACTTTTTATATTTTTTATTTGAACGACCCTTAAAAAAAGCATTAAGTAGCATGTAATTTGACTGAATTGTTTTATTTATCTTCTCTATTTAATATTTCTTTCTTTTGCACCTTATTTATCTCTCCATATTTATGATTTAGGGTAAACTGGATATAAATAACTAATTATGTCTAGATTTTCTAATATGACAAGTACTCCCTCCATTCCTAAATACTAGTCACATTTTTTGTTTTCTACACCCCTTAACAAAAGCATTAATTAGTGTGTAATTTGACCAAGTTACCCTCATTTATTGCCCATCTTTGATTAATACTTTTCTCTTTGCACCATATACTAAGAGCATAATATAAAAAAATAGTAATTGTTTCTTGATTGTATGAATTGACAACTACTTTGGAACAAGTATTAATTGTTTACCATCCAACTAAGAAGAAATAAGGGGAGTATTATGATCCATCTATTTTTAATAAGGATGACAAGTAAAGTGATCTACATTCTACCTTAAGAGATAATTCATTTTGAAAGTGTGCACAATATTAACAACCTACATAAACAATGTGAAGTTTCAAAAAAGTCGTTCATTATTAGTCGTCTTTTCATGTACTCCCTCCTTTATCTTTACTTGTTCACTATTGATTTGGCATACACGTTCAAAAATAATAAACAATAGGAGTAATTTTACTATTACCTTTTGAATATAATAAATTTAATGTTTTAAAAAATACATTGGACAATGAATATTATTAATAGTAAAAGTGAAATGAACATAAAATGATAAATTATTAATTGAGTTTTTAAACTGAAAAGTATTGTTGGTTATTTGTTTTTAGTATACTAAATAAATAAAGATGGATGAACGGAGTAGTATTGATCTTGGAAGAATTTACACTCCTAAGTGCCATATTTTCTTCATATTTGAGCTTAGCCGGAGGATAAATACACGTATTTCATTACTTTGCATTCATGTAATGTTGAATTTCCTATATTTTGTATTTTATAGTGTGGATGAGCTAAAATATGTGACTAAGTGCTTTTTCAGGAAAAAAATGAGCCATACATGACCCAAAATGATGTGACGAGCAAAAACATAGCATCTTAGATAACAAAACGAAGCTAAGCACAATGAGGAGGAGGGTATGTGATACAGACCACCGTGGTGTGTATATGGGTCCATGTTGCACTTGTCTATACATTCCAAAGGATTGAAAAATCTTCCCAGTTCCTTTATAAAGTCCTCGATGCAGATCAAGCAGAATTCCATGGAATCCACACAGCGATTTAGGTGTTTTTCAATTCAAAATTTGCAATTTTAGGTATAAGACCAAGGAGGAGTGTGGGTTATTTCTCCACTATAAATACCATACTTAGATGTTTTAAAATTAAGACATATTTGTGAATACATTAGGTGTAATGACCCTTAAGGTCATTTTTCTGATTTCTGCGTATCTTGACAATTCTACCTTGCATTATGCCAAATTAAATTTAATTTCATGGTTGGTTTAGGAAGTTCTTAGAAATTTTGAGTATTGAAGCATTAAATTGAAAAATATGAAACTCTAAGGGTTATTTGGAGTTCGGTATCTTGAAACAGAAATTGTCAGTTCTTCTGATACTTATTGTAAGTGTGGAAATTATTGACACACTATTGTATTTATTGTTGTGGTAACTTTTTCACACTGATATTATTGTTGAGGTAACTTATTCACATGTTGTTCTGGATCGGGTACCTCGCTAGTATGGGTTCATGACTTAGCTGGTTAACGTATGATATACCACCAGGTGTATACTAAAGGTGTACATGGCATGGATAGCCCCCATGTGTCATGGACTGTGAAGTGTATATGTCAGCAGGAGTGTACATATGGTATACATACATCCCGACTACTTACATTATGCATTGCATTTACATTGATATGTGACTTGGATTTGATTTGATTGGTTTGACTGATTACTTGAGAGTATTTGATACATGTCGATGACTTGAGACTATCTGGTATTTGGTGATAACTTGAGATTACTTGATACTTTCCAGTGATTTGAGATTCTCTGCTATTGAGTGATGACTTGGAATTATTTTCTATTTGTTGATAATTTGTGTCTAGCTGGTTTGTAAATTATTTTGGGATACCTCCTTTGATACTTATTACTATTCTTTGAACGTGTTACATGTTTTTCATGATTATTGACATTCAATATTCATCTGAACTTCGTATATTTTGGCTTTTTACGGTTGACTGGGCTGTTGTTTATATATACACACACATACGCACATATATAAACTTTTGCAGGCTATAGTATCATAGGAACAACTGGGTGTCAAGGGCTTTCATTTTCTCTTTACCAGCCGAGGACGCTGCTGAGTATTGTTGTTTTATACTCACTCCTTGTTTTTCTCAACTTTTGTGCATGTGTTGAGCCCCGGACTTAGTGATTCTCTTCCTCCTATCAGTTCAGGAGCATTTTAAGTACACAGAGGTAGCTGATCATCTTTCCATTAGTTGTCGAAGACTATTTATATATATATATATATATATATATTTTTTTTTTTTCTATTTCAATAACATCTTTACTTATTGAAGACTCTATATTGAAATTTGAATTTCCTTATACAGGAATCTATAGAGGCTTGTAAATAGTGACAACCTATTCTTGGGTTTTATCTATACATATTGATGTAGTTTTCCGCGTATAGTTTGTTTTATATGTTTTACTTAAGCATTTATTTTGTTATAGTTGGTTCATCTGATCTATCGGGATAGAAAGTTATCATGCCTGTATTTTGGGTCGTGACAAGTTAATATCATATCCTTAGGTTCGTAGGTCCAACTATATACAAATCAAGTTTAGTAGGGTCTCATAGATCGGTGCAAAGACATCAATTACTTATCTTTGAGAGGCTACAAAAGTCTAGAAAAACTTTCATTTCTTGATTCCTTATCGTGTGCCCTCGATCCGAGCTAACTCTAATCACCTCATTCCATTCTTTCATTCATAAAGGGGAGTTGTTCTTGGGTTTGCACGATTTTAGTCGAGGTGTCATCATATGCTTTAGGTGCAAGACTTGATACTAAAAAAGAAGTGATAGAATAATAAGAAGTATGTGTAGCTAGAGTTAGATTGTTCGTTGCTTTTAAGGGTTAAAACTGTGGATGAGTTAGGGAAAGAGACGAGAAAACTGTGCATCAGGGATTTTGGAGGCGCTTAGATTGTTTCATGGATTCAAGTTGGAAGATTCAAAGTCCTAGAAGCATCGCCTAAATTATAACAAATGAGAAATATGGGAGGAGAAGATGATTTATACCGATTCTTGGTTCAAAGTTGATAATTTCATAGGTTTCAGCCTTCTAGTTTAGAAAGCCATAATGCAAAGTAAGATGTTTCTACACCGACTATTATGATGAGTTACATAGATATTTTATCAATGAATATAAGTAATATACTTATGGTATGAGAAATTTGTGGATTGATTGGAGACTTCCTCTAAGACTTGGCATGAGTATTTAACTATTCGAATAATGATCGAAGCATATTAAAGGTTGGCATAGGTTTGATGTCAATTTCTAATTTAGTAACTTTAGCATGACCAGAAGTATTATCAGCAATGGAATTGGTACCATCCCCTTGGGTAAGGTTAGTTGCTGGAGTAGGGGGAGCATAGAGATCTTACTTTTGGAAGAGAGAGGAGTTATGATTCATAGTTGCAGATAGTGGAAATGTCTTTTCTAAGAATTTTGGTTCTAATGAAGATTTTGAGAAGTATGAGTGAAGGATCACTGATGTTACGATATTCCTATGGTTAGTCCTGAGGTAGAGACTTATGACACGGCTAATACATGTATGGTTTCAGGTTTCCTCGTCTTGCTTTGTGTAACCAATTACAGATTTACTATCTCATATGTATTTGCATACTTCGCATTGGGCTTTGATATGACATCTGACTTCTGCTTATAGCTATTTGTGTGTCTACCCTATGAGTTTGATTCTTTAGTGGTCGATCGGGGGTACTGATCTTATGTTTATGCTCTATTGTGTTATGGTATGTGGATATACTTAGCCTTCCTATGGGTTTGTTAAATGGGTATCTAGTGGTGTCCCGATCCTATGTTAGCATTGTCTTCAGACTTCCATCAACAGACTATGGTAAATTTATTGGGTTTTGATGAATCAAGTGTGTCTAGAACTATATTTATGATCTAATTAGGCATTGTGTGAAAAGAGGGTTCAAGGTTATGATAGTCATGTAATTGGGGGAGTTTGGTATTGGACACAGGAAATACATTGTCATGGGTAAATCAAAAGAGGATCTTAGCGGTTAGGGTGGAGGAGCAATACTTCGAATAGGATACTTTCTTGGAAATACCTATGTGTTTCTACTATGGGAATCCTAGAGATGATATTTATGGGATTTTGGATGATTACCCAAGAGTGCATGTGTATTGAGACCGGTAGGCATTATGGAGTAGTATTAACTACCTTCCTGGTTATTGGATCGCACGGCTGTAAGGGCCACTTTGTTGGTTGAGTTTGTCTCTATGGGTTTTTATTTTTCACTATTGTTTGTTTATGGGAAACTAGTCAATCTACCAGTTACCTTCTTGCTAAGCGGTCGGGGAAGTGTTATATATCTTATTTTTACCATCAACGATAATAGTACTCATTTTGGATACTGTATGCATGACCTCAGGCTATTGTGACATCATTGATTTTGGGACATATACTTGTCGGGTTGTATATAGGGTATCACTAAGGTTTATGTTGGTTTGTGAGTTTTTCTATGTATAAAAACTATTTTTAGTACTCGTAGTTGATTCATATTGGTGGATCGATTACATCGATCTTATGGATTTCCTTAGAAAATCCTGGTGAGTGGAATAGCCTATTGGTGATAAAGTATGGTCAAGAATAGCATTAACTTTGACCATCGCTGGGTTTCTGCCATGTTGGTGGTTTGTGTTTTGTGGTTGTAATTAGACGTTAGTGGTGTTGGTCTTCCCTCTCAAAGTTTGGTATTGCATAGGTAGGTCGTTGTCTTATCTTTATATTCATTATCCATGGTTCTACTTCTCTTTATGCATTGGTATACTCTATGTCGGGTTTTGATATGATATATAATACTTTATTAATTCCAGTTGTGTTGATACTTGATAGGTGGTTTCTTAGTGGTAGATCGGGTGAACCAATCCTATTTTATGATCTTGTTGAGGGTTAGAGGTCGACCTATTTTGATTCTTTCGAGTACTGTAGATGATGTGGTAGTGTGATGTGAAATCACTTTCTGGTGTTCTGCTAAAGGTGAGTTATGGGAGCATGTATTGATATCAGTAGTTGTGTAAGATTGCTACTAGAGTGGGACTTTTGCAATCATGCTTTAATTTGGGACTAAGCTAGGTTAAGGGTGTTTCTGTGCTTCACAAGGTTTCTCAGTTGCAATAATTATCTTTTGGTGTTTGGGAATACTGGTATCCCTAATATGACTCTCGATACTGAGTCAGTCATAATAGAAAGTTTCAGACTTTGCATGAGTTTCCTTTTTGATTTCTTGAACCCGTCTTTATTTATCATTGATAACACATAAAATTATGGAGCTGTGGTTTATGTGTTAGAATGAATGCTTCATCACCAATAGGATTCAATAGGGTTTGTTCCTCCAATGCATCCTTACTGACTATATTATCTCGTTAAGAATTGGTATTTCAGTGTTAGTGATAACTATAATAAGTCTAAAGATCTCTTCTGTTTTTTATTTGAACCCCTTCTAGGGAAGATGGAGTCCTATCAGTTTAGTATGTTAATCATTAATTATCTTTGGTTTGGTGTGGTAGAATAGGAATATATTGAGTTAGGTTGACACCTTGGCTAATTTGAAAGGATCATGGGAGAGTTTATTTTACTTGTTGTATGGAAACTGTGAATTAGAAATTTTTGTTAGATATTTGTGTGTAGTTCCATCATGTCATCAGCTGGGGAAAATTATAGTTGAGGTAATGGGTCCTCTAGTTTTGTCAGGTCGCCTTGTAGGACTTGGTAATTGGAGATTTGAGTTGCTATTTGCATATGAGTCAAAGTATGCCTATGTCTAGATTGAGGTTAAGATTCATCAATGTGTTTGCAGTGTTAAGGTTACCTACCAGGTGAGACAGAATTGATATTTTTTTCCATATAATATTTCATCCGAGTTGCACGATTACTTAGGGTATTGGTTGTACCAGTGATCCAGTGTTGTCAGTTATAGTCTATGCTGTAGAGTTTTTTTATTGTAGGTATGGAACGTTACCATTCTATATGAAGCTAGTGGGTTCGTATCTCATTATGAAAGTCAACAAGTGTCTAAAATAGAGTTGGTTTGAGTGGTTCATTGATGGAAGAATTATTAATGGGTGTAGATTTTTCGGTCCTAAAGAAGGGTTCATTAGCGGTTTTGTGTGCCAGAGTGCATTGTTCACTGGACAAGTAATTTATCTTCACAATTTTGGGTATTGACGAATAAACTAATTGGGTTCCTCTTTGATGAGTGTGGGTTGATTTGAGATTGGATTATACAGTTAAAAACCATGACATAATTATGCCAAAGGATTCCACTATTATATGTGAGTCAGCTACGGTGTTTGCACCTTGATAATGAATGTTAGTTGATCTTCAGCTTTATATTCAATTTCAAAGTGGTATTGGTTTAGGAATTTAGGTTGGGTTGAGGGAATAAGTCCATTTGATGATTGTCCGATGGTTTAGAGACTTTTAGCTCGGTTTGAGTCTATGGAGTGACCATGGTTATCTTGGTTATCATGAAGGTGGGGAAATACACCAGTTTTATTGAAGTTTTTGTTTTCATTCTGCATCTTTGATGTGTTGATTTTCAGTTTTGACTCAGAAATTCAAACTTGCGTTGTATAGTGGTAGTGCCACTTTGAGAAGTTCACTGGAGAAATAGAAAAACTTTGCAAGTTATGCTTCAGGCTCTAGGTTGATCCATTACTTTATTCATCTCTTATGTTCGAGGACAAACATGATTTTTAGTGGTGGATACTGTAATGATCCTCAAGGCCATTTTACTGTTTCTGCGTATCTTAACCATTCTACCCTTCTCATAGTTGCATTATGCTAAACTAAGTTTGATTCATGGTTGGTTAGGGAACAAATTGAGATTTGAGTATGTTTTTTTTTGGAATTTTTGAGTTTTAAAGCTTTAAAGTGAGAAAGATGGAACTCTAGGGGTCATTTGGAGTTCAGGACCTCAAAATAGAAATCCATCAGTTCCATCAGCTCTAGAATGTCGATTTAGGTGTAGTAGGACCTTCATTTTTCTATTTTAGCCCATTCATAGTGATTTTGGGTAGTTTAATGGGATAAAGTTGAAGTTTTATAGAAATAGTAAACTTTGGTCAATATCTGGACTTAGAATGACCAGATTTGATAGTTGATTATTCTATTGGATTTGGTGCATCAAATTTATCCTAATGACATATTCAGTTTGTTTTCGAGAGGTTCCAGTTGGTACTTTCTTGGATTATAAAATTTCTTTGTTATTGAGTTTTATCAGCACCACCTATAGGCAATCATTATTTGTATTGTATCATTAGATCCATATCGATATTTTAGACTCAACACAAAAATAATTGTTGCATTTTGAGTTCGAAATTTATGCCTCTTTTTGTGAAATCTGTTTTTACTGTTGTAGTGTGATTAATTTATCAGTCATTTTGACTGATAAATCAGCTATTGTAGCGTCAATAAATTGGCCAATTTGTCCAATAAATTGTTTGGTATTTACTTCGGCTACTGTAGCACCAATAAATCATCATCTGTTGGTATAAAACTATTTTTTTGGTTTCGAATTCACTTTTCTCAATTCTTGGGCAATTTTTTTCAACTTGGGAAAGACCAAAAGTGGTGTTTTCAACTCCTAATCATTAGTTTACTATTTCCAACACTAATTCATTGATTTAATCACGATTTTCACATTGAAATCAAGAATTATATTGCTAAAAATGGTGAAATTTCTTATGAACTCAAAAATGGAGATTTGGAATTTTAGATTAGAAAATGGACTGGGGTTTGATGAAACTTGATATTTAAGTTTACCTAGTTATGAATAACATATTTTCAAAATAAAATTACAGTTTTATCCTTGTGGTTCCGGGACAAAATTATTGCAATATGGGAATTGCTAGTTGTATTTCTTGTCTGTAATGTGTTTATGTGTAGATTTTGCTCGGTTGAAGTCATTCCAAAAACAAAATTCTCCCGAGTGACTGGGTTTTCAAAATTTAAGGTAATTTGAGATTTATTTGTTCTTTCTATAAATTGTTAACTACTGCTTGCTAAGTTGTGGTATTTGGGGGAATAGGTATATTGAGGGTGATTGTATCAAGTATATTAGGTCTAAAATGATAAAGTTTGTAATAATCTCAGTTCTTGAGAAATTGGTGAATCGTATATTGGATTTGGATTATAAGTTGTTTTGGTTTGACTAATGAGATAGAAAATAGTATCTTGATGTAGAATTGAAACTTAATCGTGTACTTATTGTTGACATTTCTCGTGATGATTTATTGATACATTCATAATAAGAAATATGATTCACATTGAGGCCAAATTGTGATAAAAAAGATATTATTAATAGTGATTGCCTATGAGGGGCTGATATTATTGATTTGAGAATTGAAATGGTAATTTGAGGGTTAGTCATGAAGTTGATATATTGAATAAGCTTGAATTGTGGAAATTAAAAACAACACTATATCATTATCTGTGATGATGATTCAAGGATGATTTATCTTATCGGGGTGAATTTATACTTTCTTGTGTTCTTGAGTTACCTTTACTACTTGTGAGTGTGGTAACCATTGACATACGAGTAAGTATGATAACTATTGACACACTATTGTATTTATTATTGTGGTAACTTTTTTACACTGATATTATTATTGTGATAACTTGTTCACAGTATTGTTATTCTGGATCAGGTATCTCGACGGTATGGGTGCATGGCTTAGCTAGCCTCCGTGGGTCCTGTCTGTGACATATGATATACCAGCAGGTTATGCTAAGGTGTACATGGTGTAGCTAGCCCCTATGGGTCCTGGTATGTGACATGTATATGTGCCAACAAAAATGTACATAGGGTAGCCATGCATCCCGATTACTTACATTATGCATTGCATTTACATTGATATATGACTTGGATTTGATTTGCTTGGTTTTGAATGAATACTTAAGAGTATTTGATACTTGTCGATGACTTGAGATTATCTAGTATTTTGTGATAACATGGGATTTCTTGATACTATTCGATGATTTGAAATTATCCTATATTAAGTGATAAATTGGGATTATGTTTTATTTGCTGATGATTCATGTCTAGTTGGTTGTAAATGATTTTGTGAGACCTCCTTTGACCATGTTACTTGTTTTTGTTGATTCAGAACATTGAGTATTCATTCGAACTTTGTATATTCTGG
>JBDJHY010908630.1:0-14782 GCA_039654485.1 Withania somnifera
CACTAATGAGAAGAAGAACGAGATCAAGACATGTCCAACCTTAAAACTCAAATTGATTTGATGTCAAAGCAAATTTTAGGTAGAGGTTATGAGAAGGTGAAAGCAGTGGTTGCACATGGGAAAGCTAAGTATAAGGATATTGAATCTAAATCCGAAGAAAAGGCTAAGTAGTTGCAGAACAAGGGGGTTTCATCAAGGAACCACAGGTTGGAACTACAACAAAGACTAATATCATGACAAGAGAGAGAGTACAGATCAAAATCAAAGCAACTGGACGAATAAGGATGGTTAGAAGAAAGATCAGAGTGGGCTATACGTACCTCCAGGAAGCTGTGATAGAGATTTGGGTACTTCAAGAATGGAAGAATGTTAGCAATAGTTCTTGAGAATGTGGAATAATCAAATGCAAGTTTAAAAGCGATGAATAGTAAGATCTCTAACATTGATCAATTGGTTGATTCGCATACTACCTCAATCAGTCAATTGGAATTTAAATTTGGAAAATGTCTTCCACCATGAATTAGAGAAAGACTTGGACATTACGTAGTGACATCATAAAAAATTTAAGGAATAATGGTCAATGCATGACTATCACCATAAGAATAGGCGAAGTGTTACCAGAATCGAAGCATATAGTGGAGCAAAAAGAGGAAGCTGAGAAACCCCCAAAGATAATTTGGGTGATGAAACTTATGATTTTGAAATGATGAGAAAGAAAGCGGAGTTGATAAAGTAAAGAAAGGGAGAGAATTTGGTAATGAAGTTAGCACAGATTAGCCAAAGCAAGTAGCCATGATGCCAAGACCACCACCGCCATTTCCTCATAGAATGAAAAACAAATTTGAGGATGTAAATTTTAAAAAATTCATATCCATATTAAAACAATTGTCAGTGAACATTCCTTTAGTAGAAGACCTTGAAACAATGTCGGGATATGCCAAGTTGATAAAGGACTTGGTCACAAAGAAGAGATTAGTGAGCTTCGAACCTACTGACAACATTCACCATTGCATTGTTATCTCTTCCAAATCTTTGGTGGATAAAATAGAAGATCCAGGGGCGTTAACCATCCCATGCACTATTGGAGCTTTCAACTTTTCTAGAGCTTTCAACTTTTCTAGAGCTCTTTGTGATCTTGGAGCAGGTATAAACTTGATGCCATTAACTATCTACAAATAGTTGGGCTTGGGAGCCCCCAACTGACTATAATGCGGCTATTAATGAAAGATAGGTCAGTCAAGAAGCCAGAGGGGATTTTGAGTGATGTACTTATGAAAGTGGTTGATTTCATATTTCATGCAGACTTTGTAATTGGACTGTGAAGTTGACTTCGAACTACCTATCATTTTGGGTTGACCCTTGTTGGCAACTGGAGAGCCTTGGTCGATATGAAAAGAGGTGATATGAACTTTAGGCTTAATAATAAGGAGGTTGTCTTCAACATATGCAAATTAACGAAGCAACCTAAGGATATAAGTATGGTATCCGTGATAGATGTAGAATTTGATGAAGTGATAGAGGTGTAAATTGAAGAGAGGCTAATAGTTGAGACTTTAGCTATAGTAGTCATGAAACTTGATGGTTAAGGGATAGAAACTATATGAAAATTGTTAATACATTAACTGGAGCTGAGTATTATTCTATGACCCAAGAAATCTAGACTTGTATTTAAGGAATAGTCCACTCCACCAGTGAAGCCATTAGTACAAGAGCCCCCAGTTTTGGATCTTAAGCCACTTCTAAGCCATCTCCGATATGCATTCTGCGGAGTAGAAAACACCTTTCTTTTCATCATCTATGTGCATCTTACAGAACATTTATTGGATAGACTATCGTAGATATCATAGGTATTCCACCTAGGATAGGCACACATCATATTAATCTTGAACAAGATTGTGTTACAAGTAGAGAAAATCAAAGGAGACTGAATCAACCAATGCAGGAAGTCATCAAGAAGGAAATAATAAAATGGTTGGATGCAGGTGTTGTCTATTTGATTGCAAATTGTAAATAAGTGAGTCTGGTGCAATGTGTACTAAAGAAAGTTGGCAGAATGTTGTGGCAAATGAGAAGAATGAATTTATTCTATTGAGGCCAGTGACGGGTTGGAGAATTTGTATGGACTATAGGAAGCTGAATAATTATACTCTCAAAGATCATTTTTCAATGTCATTTAAGGACCAAATGCTCGATAAGCTTATAGGCAAGAGCTAGTACTATTTCTTAGATGGTTATTCTGCATATAACCAAATCTCCAAAGACTTGGAAGGACAAGAGAAGACAACCTTTACATGTCCTTATGGTAATTTCTCGTTAACGAATGAGGATGATGTTTTAGCAGAAAGATTAATGTCGGAACAAAAGTTGAATTTTGGAAGAATAATTTCCAAAGAAATGGGATGAATTCCATGAGATAAGGCACAACATTTCCCTACCCCTTCTTGGTAGTTTCATTGTGTAAGAAAGCAAAGGTGCCTATCTTGTCAGGCACTGATGTATCAAATGATACCTTAAAGACTTGTGATATTGAAAGGTCTAAGGATATCACCAAATATGAGATGAAAAAGTATAAAAGTGGGGAAACATCGATATTGCAAATAGGGAAAGAACATCATATTGAAGAAGACACAACTGACACAACTGCCATCCCATCAGCTCATGTGGCATGTACTGAGTTAACAGAACCTAGACTGCCACTTAGTCAATCAGTAGAGCATCCTACAACTTCACCTTATGATTTTACTCAGAATAACTTTACAAAATTAATAAAGTGAGTGATTCTAAATGAGTATCAACTTGAGTTAATGTCGGTTGAAATGAACAATTAATGTATAGAAAACTCAAAGTTTCTTTAGATCTATATGAAACAATGTAGGTTCCAATAGATATCATGGAGGAGCATATGAATGAGAGTCTTAAAGGTATAAATCCAACAAATTTGGAAAAAATTTAGTTGTAACTCAAAAATCTTTAGGAAGTTGTAACTGATGATGATAGAATACTGAGTCTGGAAGAAATAAAAAATAAGGGTAAATATGTGATGGTAGGTGGTGACTCCGTGCAGGAACTAAAGAAAAAATAATAAAAAAGCATTTAGGAAGAGGGTAGAAATTTGGAGGAAGCAAAGAGAAGTCAAGAGAGATGTATGTCTTGGATGAAGATAGGAGGAGAGTGCAGTTAGTGGTTGAATCTTCTAGTACTACACTAGCATTTTAGAACAGTTTAGTGGCACTCCCATTGCAGTTGTAAGTGAGTTTATTCAGAGCATACCAGTGTCCACTAGTACTATGATTGTAATGGTAAGACATTCATATATGATTGGTCCTGATTCACCAGTTGTTAACGCTTAGTGCATTGCAGGTACACCTCTCATCCATTTGATGTTTGATTTGATTTGATTTTTTTTCTTGGGGACACTGCTATAGTTTTTTATGTATGGTGGGGGTAGTACCTTTGTTGTTTGTTCTATGGTCTTTATTTCCATGTTTCTTTTCCCTCCGACATGTAATCTAGTAAAACTGGCATGTTTAGGATTTACGCTCATAGCTTAGTCATTTTGGTTAAATATTTGTTGGTTAGGTCTTGAACACTACAGGAATAATTGAAGTATCAACAATTATTGGCATGGAATGAGAAATAAGGGAAATATTTATGTATTAGCTGTGTTTTGTGAAAATTTTAAATTTTGAGTGATGATGAATTGAGTTTTGAGAAATGATTAGGCCTTCTTTGAATCAGTCACTTAGCCTTAAAAGAGTCTCCAAATAATTTTGAGTTTCCTTTTTGATCCCTATTATGAGCCTCATACATATAATCATATTTATAAAAATAACCACCTATTAACCCCTATCTAGTAAGACCACTTTGTTTTGGCCTTGATCTTCCTTGGACATCATGCACCTCAATTCAGGAATTAGGCCTAAGTTAAGGATGGCTATGTTAGATACATAGAGAAAATGTGTAATTAAGCTCTATTTTATCCTTGGTCCAGTGGTGAATATTTTGTCTTCAACCTAAGTTTTACACGAAGTTTAGAGGGCTATCACAGAGCTTGTTGTGTTGATAGAAAAAGTTATGTGTGAATAAATAAAAGATTTGGGTCTAAGGGGCTAAGAAAGAGAAATAGTATAGAAAAATGAAGCAAGCAAATCAAAGGAGGTTAATAAAGGAAAAGTCAGTCAGCAAATCCTAAAATGTACCATACCAATACTCAAGACTTCATTACAAGCCTTGAAAAGTCTTGCAGTGATTCTAGTTAACAGAATGATAACTAGGTAGAGATAAAGCCTATTTTGTGGACGTGCATGATTAGAATTCTTTGTAAGTGTGAGTTATATTTTTCCTAGCCCCATGATAAATCAGTGGCATGTGTTAGTATGGGACTTCTTTATAGTGATAGCAAGTAGAAGACCATGTCGATCATAAGTGTGTTACAAAAGTGATTTAAGTTGATACATTCCTTGTAAGAAGGTCATTCAATCCATCACTCAAAGCTTCATTTGTTAATGAAAGCAGTTGTCACAATGTGTTTCCTTAAATGTTCAAATTGATATCATGACAATGATTGGTTTGAGATCATTTCTTTTATATTTTTAAGTGTTTGGTTTTATTGTTTCTTGAGGACAAGCGAACAGTCTAAGTTGAGGGTCTTGATGTGACGATATTCGATGTCACATACTTCACTTAAAATCACGAATAATTGCATTTTTTAAGTAACTTTTAGGATATTTGATGTGTTTTCTATATTTTGTGCAGGTTTAAGTTTTATCTTGTAAACTTGGAGAAATATACAAAAGAAGATGGATTTTGGATATCAAGTGGATGGGATATCAAAGCCTAGATAGTTCACCCAAGTCCTATCACCCAAAAGATTTTACACTATTTTGGTTATTTCAGTTACTGTCTAATAATGGACGAACCAACCAACCTTGGACGAGTCATCCATAGGCTTTCATTCTAGAATATTTGAATTTTTTTAAAGGACATGTGATTACGACTTAAGAAGGACGAGCCGCTCAACCATAGACAGTTCGTCCAATTTTGTATCACCAAAAAAGGTCTCCACTATTATTCCACATGTGAGAGATAATAGAAAAGGATTCTTCACCTAGTCTTGGACGGTTCGTATAAAATGTCATTAAAACCTTGGTGCAATTTTCTCATCCATTTCAAATTTAAGATTTTAACCTTGCACTATAAATACCCATATTAGGTTTATTTTTCAGCATCTATCTTAAATACAAAACTTGCATATTTCTTCTTAGTTTTCATCTACTTTCTTTTCTATTACAAAGATTACTATTGTGGAGATTTTACTATTGAGTGATTTTATATTGAACATTGTCTTTGGAAGAAAACTTGATATGGGTATGATATCTAGTGAAATTCCTTCTTGTTATTACATGGTTATTATTATGAGTGGCTAACTTCTCAATTCTAGGGTTATGGGATCCATGAAGTGAAACAAAATATAGGATTGTGAATATAAAATGATTCTTGCAACTAACAATTTTATCAATACATAATATCTATATTTTGATTAACTTCTGGTGGTTACAAATTCTAGAACATGCTTAGGTTTAATTAGTATGAACTATATGGTTAAACTTATGTGCTAAGATTATGAAAAATTTTTTAGAGAAATTAACCCTCATCTAATGATTATTATTGTAAATAATGTATCATCTTGAGATTGTTCATGGATAAACATTGCACTCATATATAGTCTTAATAGGTATAAAAGTGATTTATATAGGATAGTTTGACAAATACTTAGAAAAATACATTATTGGTAATAACTGGTAAACATACGAAAGATGCAAGATCATTAACGTTCATAATTTGAAGATTTATTGATACCATGGTGAACACAATCCAGGGGTTCCTCATTATTTGAATTCTTTACTAAATACATAGATTGATCTCTGAAACTTGGTCATAAACTTTACTATTGAAGTAATAAACCCCCCCCCTCCCCACCGTTACATTTGTGTTTCTAGGAAATAATTGACTACTTGTTAAGTATCCTCATTCGACTTAACTTAAAGCCATAATCCCTGTGGGATACGACCCCAGCCTAGTTGGGTTATATATTTTGAAACGACCATTTTATACTTTTTTTACAAGGTGTAATTTGGATATATCACCCCTTCATTTGGCACTTGCACCTTTGGTAGATGTGGCACATCCTTTTACCTAGATTGTTGGCTACGTGAGGTTGACTGAAGGACTATGTCAGAAGGCATATGAAGGCGGTGAACATAGGTCTTAGTCTATGGGTAGTGTTGGTGATAGTGTGGTGGGAGCTAGGGGTTAGCCTGTTGAGCCATTTCATATAGTCCTACAAACTTTAGACAGGGATTAGCATGGTTTTATTAGATAGAGTTCTAGATAGACTTCAGGTATTATTTATCTGACATTAGTAGGTTGTAGTGGCCATGTGGATTCATCTAGTTCATCTCTCCATTCTAAGACAGATGGGCCATGTTTTGTGTGTGGAGTTATGGGTTATTTTGCTGCATATTACAAAAGACAGGGGTCAGATCAGTCATTATTTCATCTAATTTTGAGTACTTCTGGGGCTTCAGGATAGGGTGAAAATTCTGGTCCTATGATATATCATCGATAGTGTTGGTGTTAGGTTTATGATTAGCATGTGGTGCCCGCGGCAATTATTGCATGGACTTCCCTCGAGATTATATTTGGTATGAGTGTGAGACTCCTGTTCACTTTGATGTATCCTACCCTCCAGTATGGAGTGCACTATCCATTAGTTTATTCTAATTAGATTGCTCGTGATGTCTCAGTTGTCGCGACCTTAGGTTTAATTTTTTGATCGTTATTGGCCAACCTTGGCTTTATTTGGCTTCTGTATTTGGTGCACATCTATATCTATTTATTTTTACCTCTGTTTGTCGAGATTGGACATTATGTGCCCTTGTTTGTCTTCTATGCTTAGTGCTCCTCCATTTTAGCTCATTCTTATTTTTCTCTGTGATGAGATTAGATTTTGAGCTGTTATTGATGGTGTTAATTGTTGCTATCCCAATACTTGATTTCTTAGTAGTGGATCATGTTGTTAGATCATGTTCATCGAGATACCCTCTCTTTTTATGCATTCCTAAATCTTTGCATCACACCCGTGAATAGAGTTTTTCTTAGTATGTTTCTGGCTGCATGATGGGATTCTTTAGCAATGCATTTTTTGGGGATTATCTAGTCTTTTGGGATAGGAGACTAGTTCTGTGAGGTTGTAGGATTGATTATCTTTTCTCCATGATATTAGCTTCGACGCTCCTTATCCAATTTATGTGTTCTTGAGTGGTAGGAGTGTTGTTCTAGCCTCCCTCCTTACGTGAGAGTTTGTTTTGTGGGTAATTAAGATTGATTTGGGCACTTTCCCATATTCATACTTTCTTTTCTTCAAACTATTATGGTGTTGAAAATGCTCAATGTTTCCTCCAGAATTGACTAAGTGATTATTGAGATTTGTTGTAAATCTATTCTTGTAACCTCCCCTATAGATGATTATTTAGTAGTGGATCGAGGGAATCGATCCTAGTGATAGTTTCCCTGATATTTTGATATTTTAGTGGATTTGAGTCATTCATCTTATGATCCAGTGTGACTTGATAGTCGATCCGGGTTAGTTTATTTGGTTTGTCATAGGGCTTGTTGATATCCAGGTGTTTCCTGAGTAAGGCTTGAATTTTGAGCAGAGGCCTTTTACATGCCTTGTTTTGACTAATCAGAATAACACAATGAAAGTGTGGTAAGTATTGTGAGGTCTAGGAAACGTGTGAATGGGATCAGATTTATTTCTCCACTTGAGGTTAGTTGTTTGCATGGTAGTTAGTGTGGTTTTAGCAGATTATCAGGGTATTTTCTTTAGCTGTGTGGTCTCTTTCTTGTGTGCTTCTGGTGTATGTGCTTTACTTTATGGATTGGATAAAAGTTAGGTAATTTAGTTATGGCGTGAGCTCTATTGCATTATTTCCTCAATTTGGATACTAGCCCACCTAGTTAAGGATGGTATTATAGCATCTTTAGTGTGAGGTAATTGAGTTGATATCGATATATTTTTTTCTTTGAATTACTTGAGGTTTGATATTCTATCTTTCATTTTTAGATTGGTACGGTCTTCATATTTTGATCTGTGGTGACATAGGTTAGTATAAGGGTATATCTACCTTGCCATCTTTCTTAAAACCCTGTCCATAAAACCATTATCCTATTGCGTCAAATGTACATTTACTACCACTGGTATTGGGGACTGAGTCAAGTGATGATGGACTCCCTTTGTGAGCCTGTTGTAAAACTAATGGGAAATTCCGATTGGTTATAAGTAGACTTGACTAAGGAGGCCTACACTTGGGCTTTGGCAGAGGAACGTAGTTTTTCCTATTTCATCCATGTGAGCTTTCTTGTTTGATGTGTTTTGATGTTCATGAGAAGTTCTTCCATTGAGATAGTGTTTTCTAAGTCTATGTAACAGAATTACTATTGCTTTTGGGGATATGATATTTCAATTATAATCAGTTATTAGTGGGTTATTTTTTTAAGTGATCTTCTAACTAGTTGAGTTGGTGTGTTTGATTCTACCGGTTCGGTTTCTTCTATGTTGGGTGAGTGGTTTAAGTTGCTTCGTGAGTGGGGTTTATTTTGTATGACATTGTTGGTTATCATGTCATCCCTCAGGTTTGTGGTTTTTTATCAATATTGAGGCTTTGCTTTAGGTCGTGGTTGGATTTTTGACAGTTGCTGACCAAATTATTTTCTTGTGGGACTTATTTTAGGTATGATTAATGGAGTAATTGGATTTTTGCAATCTGGACTGGTTATGATGAGCATTTATGGATTTTATATTAGATTATGTGATGGGTTTTGAGTTCAGTATGCTCGTGATGAATTGGTTGATGATTTTTGGTTTGGTTCTCGATCTGGGTGATTAGTGATTTAGTTCCTACTTTCGGGCTCTTGTTGGACCTTCACCTTATATTTGATTTGGTTGGTACCGTGAGGTTATTTTTGATAGATGGAGTATTTTAGAGTAAGGTAGTTCGGTCTCGAAAATAGTTTTGGCATTTAGGTAATAATATGCAAATATTTCAGTTTGGTGATCTTGAGAAATGGGTGATTTTGAGATTTTCGTAGTTAAAGTCCATTTATGTTGATCTTAACTTGGGGAAGCCTTTTTATAGGCCGAGAAGATATTATGCAATTTGTGTTATCCAATCTCGGAGTTTGATGCCTTCTATCCCCTCTTCTTCGGATGTTCAAGGACGAAAGTCTTTTCAGTAATGGATGTAGTAATGACCATTCCGGTCATTTCTTGGTTTTTAAAATCTCCTTGTATCTTAGAGAATTTCTATAGTGTCTCTAAGTCATTTATGACTTATCCGGACCGGTGGTTTGGTTTTTGGGTCGTTCATTTGGTTATTATGCCTGTTTTCCTATTTTAAGGCTTTAACTTTTATATCATTAACTCTAGTCAACATTCTTTGAAAACAATCTAAAAATTGAATTACAATAGTTTCTTTAGCTATGGTACGTGATTTTAGTCTATAAAAACTCTTGGTTCATGTTGGGAAGCCCTCATTGGGAGTTTATCTAGTTTTACATGGTTTGTGAGATTTCTAGTTTATAAATAAAGCTTGAGTAGTCATATTGTTATCAGAGACAAATCCGACTATGCCATTAGCTCCGTAATGTCGAGTTTGGGTTAGGTAAAGTGTTCGTTCAGGTTTCGAGATAGACGAACTCATTTCGAGTACTTAGTTGGAATTTATGTAATTTAGGCCGAAGGTTGACTTTAGTCAACATTTCATAAAAACCATCTCGGGTTAAAATTTCATCTACGCTATTGAGTTTGAGATGTCGTTTTCATGGAATTTGCTTCTTTAGTTTGTGCTCATCTGACTCTAAATATTTCTCGAACAATCATTTGAAGTTCCAAATATTGGATGAGTTGTTTTCATGTGGTGCAAGCAAAATCCTTCTTCAAGATCGTTACGCTAAGCCACCCGATCGTGATAGTGTCTTCCTTTGAGGTTTGTGATTGCGACCTATTTCATGTGATTGCATGGCATTGATCGAGCCCTTGACTTTTTCTCTTCTTCGCAATCGCGGAGTTTACAATGCAATCGACCTTTTCTCTCTTCGCCATTGCGATATTGCTCAACCTATCGCGATTATGCTTCCCTTTCTTCTTTACACATCACAGACTTATTCCATGCGATTATGATGGTCTTTTATTCTGCATGTCGCCATCGTGACCCTTGTGGCTACAATCACGATGTGTACTGTACATGGCAATATAAATAGTCCTAAACCCCATTTTTATTCCATTTTCCTTCATCTTTTCACTTCCAAGCACCATTTTTAGATTAAAATATCCTTGGGTCTTTGAGTGATCTATTGGGTAATGTGGAAAACTTGATTTCCTCGATATTCCATCAATTATTGGTAAGTTTCCACTTTAATTTTTTCAAATTTCACCCAAATTTCCCTGAATATTTAAAGGTTGTTCTTCACTTTATTTCATCAATTCAAGCTTATTTCTTGCTCGGTTTGGCTTCAATTTTTAGGTATGAGTTCCTTGTGGTGTGGCGAACATTTTGATACCTTTTGTTTGGAGTTTTGGGTTCATGGACGGGTAGACTCATTTTGACCCATATTTTGACCCCATCCTTTTTCATAGCTTTGTGGGTACCATTTGACTCTTATTAATATGCAGATTAATATTTTGCTAATTTCATAGTTTTTTGAGCTCGTTTGTACATTATAGAGTTTTGAAGCAATCCTGGCATCTTCTATTTATATTTACGAGCTTGCCTTCGATGACTGGTAGACTACGACTTACGATCTTAGACTGGATTAGATGGGAAATAATAGTACTGAATATCATCCTTGGGTTGGAAATTTTAGGTTGGTACCCTTGACCCTATCCACTTCTTTATGGCGGTCCTTTATTTTTTATTAGTATTGTATTTGATCATAGAATACCCTGTGGTCTGCACTAACTCTGGAACATAGTATGGTGGGATTATTGGAAATTTTTGTGAGTCTTGGACATCGATTTTGCTAGTTATACTTGTTGTTGGGATTCTGAGCTTATGTAGGGCTGGAAGGACATTCTGTGATCCTTGACTATGATTGTGCTCATATCATTCATGCTTATAGAGATTTTATGCATTGGTTTCTAATGTTTATGGATAAGGGACCAATATTGATGATTTTTGGAACCTTTATGGCCTTGTCGAGCCCATTTTCAGATATTGATTGTCCTTAAGGGCCCACTTTCATATATTGATGAATTGCATTACTTTGAGATTTTGATAATGAAATTAAGCACAAATATTTTGATATGATCATAGAGATTTTGATATTACTAGCTAATCTTAATAAGGAAATTGATTTTAAGTGAACTTTTTTTATTATAATAAACTATTTTATGATTTTGTTAGACTATTCTAAGACCTGATTATCGATTGAACGCCCGATATTACTGTTTTCTATTATTTTAGTCCGGGCCCTAAAACTTGGAACTGGGTACATGAACTTGATAGAACTTACGGCTTTGACCCGATATTGGATGATGAGTATCATCAATTACCTAATTTTATTCCTGGATGCAACAGGGAACTGATATTGAGTTTTTGATTAATTTATAACCGATTATGGCTAGGCATCTGCATGTGAGAACTGATAAAGTTGAGCCCTGTTTTCATATAGTTAGAGCTCCTATTTTGACCATTACTATTATATGGGGTTCTTCCCCACCATGGACCCTATCAGGATGGTCCAAGTACGTCGGCAATTAAGAGAGGTATACGGTAGAGTAGTAGGTATACAGGAATAGTTCCTTCCATAAGTTTCCTCTTTCGATAGCTATGGACTTTTCGAGGGAGGACCATACATATTTACTTTAGCATGCTTCATATCTGTGTTACTTTCCAAACTTGTCTTCTTAGTTGGTGCCTTCTGTTAGAATGGGATGCCAGTGGGTGAGCGTGACTACTTGTGTTTTATTTGTCTATTTACTTTCTGCCTTTCATTTATGATTGTTACTTGGTAGTACTTAGAATTTCCTTAGCTAGTATATGTTGTTTATGCATGGGTTTTATTTGATTATGCCTTCTTACTTCATCCTTTATTGAGGTTAACCGTATACCACCCTTATTCATTCTCTTTATTTGATTATCTATTGTAAGGACTCAAGTATGTCTTCACCTCATTAGCTGTGCTCTTTTGTTACTGTTGTTAGCTAGCTCCATTAATTTCTCCTTGTTTACTTCACCTATCTGCAGCTAGCATTTCTTACCTATACTTGTACTCTTTGATTTCTGTGACTCTTTTCTTTTTTATCTTTTATTTACTACTTTTATTTCCTATATGAGCCCGATCGGCCTAACCTACTAAGTACACATTTTTTTTGTACTCATACTACACTTTTGCATCTTTTTGGTGCAGATCCGAGTATGAGTGTTTATTGTTAATTCCTGATAGTATTGATTATCATGATCTGAGGTAGATGATGGCTTCTGGCATCTGGAGCTTGCCTTTACCTCTCTTTATTTTTCATTTACATCATTTATATTGTTGTAGACAGATATTGCACTTTCACTTCAGATTTTGTATTTATTTTCTTAGAGGTTCAAGTACTAGTTTACCAGGTTTTGGAGATTTCTTTTATTCTACTAGATTTCCACATGTTCTATCCTTATTTATGTTAGTTTCTTTTGCATTTACGCATTACTTTTTCTTTTCATACTTGTTGGGTAGTTCTCCTAGGTGGGACGTCAGTGCCTTCATGATCTGAGAAATTGGGTCATGACACATACATGTTTAAGGAAAGGATATGCAGAAATATAATATATTGAAAGAAATACCCAAAACTAAATGAGTTACTAAGAAGTAAACACATTATCTGAAATAAATACATCATTCAAAAGATCGCCCTTTACCTTTGGATCTGAATAAGCAGCATGAGTTCAAAATCAGCATCGCTTGCTTGTACTTGAATCTATACCAGGAAGATGCAGAGTGTAGTATTAGTAACAAATAGCCGAAACAATCGGCTACCCAATAAGTATCATCGGCCGATTGGTCCCATATAAGAAACAAAAGTAGTAAGAAGAAAATAATTGAAGACTATAAATCACAGACATCAAAGAATGTAGATATATATAAGACTAGATACAGATAAAATAGAAGTAAAAAAGAAACAAATAATAGAGCTATCTAACAATTGTAATAAAAGAACCCAAGTAAAGAAGTGAAGACATACTTGAGTCCTTATAGAAAATAATAAAGTAGGGGAAATAAAAAAGGGCAGTGTACCGGTAATGTCAATAAAAGACAAGGGGATAAACTATAGTCCAATGGAATCCCACTCATAAAATAAGGCTCAGTAGTTAAGGTCAATCCAAACTAACTACCAAATGATCTTTATGAGTAAGAATATGTAAAAAGAAAAATTAATCAATACAAACAAAACCCGTTAACATCACATACTAACGAAGGTAAAAAAAAAGTCAAGCTCACCGGATTGCATCCCATACAACCAGGAGATACAACCAAGAAAATAGCTATAGAAAATAACACAAGTATGATGCAATAATACCAAGAGTCTCAATACTGTATGCACCCTCTTCCGTCTCCATAGCTCGCGAAAGGGGACCCATAGGAGTCATCGAAAGCTACCTTCTGGCCGACTGCAGCTGGATCGACAAGGCCCATGGAGGACTTCCCTATATACTATATGATAATATCATAAGCAGACTCTCATAACTTTCATATCTCGGGTCTCAATGCATGTGTCTGGCCTTCATCGGGTCTAAAATCAGTCAAAATTCAATATATGTACCCAACTACGTGTGGGACTAAAACCAGGTAATGGCTAATACTCATAATTTGACATAGCTATAAGTGCTAGCAAGATCATAGTATACGGTGCTGGATTTTAAGGCCTGGACTAAAACAAGTTAGTAAACTAGGAATGTTGGGTGCTCAATCGATAATTGAGTCTAGAAAATCTTAAGGAAAATCACTTATCATCATTTTTAAGTAAAAGATTCATTTGATAAATCAACTTCATATCACCATTAGCCCATAAAATCATAATCTATGTGGTCAAGTTTTAGTTGTCAAATCTCATAGTAGTTTTAGTCATCAATATACAAAAATAGGCCCTCAAGGCCATGCATGGTTTCAAAATCAATAATACTGGGCCCTTGGCCATAAGATGGTAGAAACCAATGAATGAAAATCCATATTTCTGATGATGATATACACAATCACAATATATAGATCACAGATGGTCCCGTTGGCCCTGCATAGGTTCGGTATCACTATAACAACTAAAATCGATCTAGTTAATACGTAGGACTCGCGAACATTCTCATAACCCCACTATCTATGTTCCAGAGTCAATTAAGACCACTCAAGGTCACAGGGTAAACTATAATCACAATAAAATATTGAAACAAAATATGAGAACCAGACTAAAAAAGCAAATAAGGTCAAGGTTACCAATCCTAAAATTCTTAAACCCAAGAATTCTAATTAATATTATTATTTTAAATATAAATTTTATATCAGATCGATAAGTCATAACTTGTCAGACGTCCAAAGAATAACTCGAAAATTCCTGGGAAGATAGCTTGAACAACTCTAAAATGCTCCAAATGAATCCAAGTAATCACGAAACTAGAAAAATAAAAACCTACATATTAAAAAGAATCCAAAGATACTCATAAAGTTAGGGCTCAAAATAGGTCCA